>SNQJ01S0026101.1:57071-90402 GCA_010110895.2 Picea sitchensis | reverse complement strand
CAATATATTCGGATGTAATAAAGGTCAATATTAATAAGGCCTTTCAATAAAATAGAATAAGGAAGATGTAAGAAGACCTAATAGAAGCTTCCGCTTCTAGAAGGATCTTCCTCTAGATGCTTCTTTTTAGTATAAATAGGAGTCGAGGGTATGAGAACCCTAGCTTGAATATTATTGTAATAGAGCTCTTCTCAACTGGAGGTTGCCCCCTCGAAGAGGCCCGTGAACATTGCTTTCAGATTCAAAGTGCTATTTCTATTGTTATTCTTATATCATTTCAGTGTTATTGTGGTGAATGTTCTGGTTATATTGTTGTTATTCTGCCATTACTAGCATTTTATTTCAGTTCTGCATACATTTTATATTTGGTATATTACAGAAGAATGATTGACTTAAGGAAGTGGCACATTAGAATAAATGCAAAGTATAGAGCAAAGTATGACTATTGCATAGGACAAACATAAAATTTATGCCAATGGGAAAATATCAGAATGAAACTTCAAAGTTGGAGATAAAGTATTTCTCAAAGTTAAGCCAAAAAGGAGTTGCTTATGCTTGGGTAAATTGATGAAATTAACACACAGCTATTGTAGGCATTTCAAAATTTCAGCACAGATAGGTGCAATTTCTTATAAACCCCACTTAACTATTCATAATGTATTTCACATTTCCTTAAGAAATAGGTGCCTAATCCAAACCATGTTTTATATTTTGATGTTATTCATATTGACATAAGGGAGTTCCATACCAAACCACTTATGATTGTATGAGATAAATAACAACATCTACAAAGTAGAGTTATTGATTGGGTCAAGATTGATTAGGAACATTCCTAAAAGGAAGAGGATACATAGGAAATTGAATCATAATTGAGAGGTATTTGTCCTTACATATTCGAAGATAGCTCGTATATGAGGACATAGCCTTTTTTAGGGGGGAGGAGTTATACTGCCCTAGTTTGTGCATTGTTCTTATGCTATTTCCTTTACAATAGATGGTGGATCTCTTTGTTAATTCATGCATCTTGAGACCTTATTATGATTTTGGACATTATCGTTTCTGTGGATACTATAATTATATGTTGTGACAATGTTGATTTCATATGATTGTCACATATGATTTATTTCATTTGACTAGGATATCAACATTCTAGTCAACTTATATATATATATATATCAGTTGACTAGAATGTGTTGATATCGGAACTATAAAGTTTCAAAACCAACATCTCAACCTCCCATGATGATAGTTTGGAAGAGGTGGGAATGTTACCCTGAGTTTAAAGCCCCGAAAGAAAAGCACATTAGACCCTAAAACCTAAGACTCTAAGGATGCTCTTATTTCTAATTTTGCAAAGATTATTTTTTTATGTGTTTTGCAGCTTATAATATTTTGTAGTTTCCTTTTGCGTGAAATGTAAATTAAGCAAAAAATTACTAATGCAAGTGAAAAATAAAATAGTTAAAATAAAAATAAACAAATTGAAATTAATTAAGTTAGTGATTACAAGAACTACCCTAGAGTCTAATGAACAAAGTGAAATGAATTGTGTTTTCTTTTTAAATATTGCAATTACTAAAATGTTAAACTAATGAAAAAATATGGTTAAAATTAGTTTAAAGAAATGAAGTAAATTACATATTATTATTATTTTCTTAGTTAGTGTTAGAAATGTCATAGTGAAGTAAAGGTAATTAAATGGTTTTTCTTTTGTTTTAATAGAGTTATTTCAACAATTTTAACCTTCAAGCACTACATAAACATTAATCATTTCATTCATAATGACATAAAATCATACACAATGCACACAAAGTTTTACATGGAAACCCAATTCGGAGAAAACCACATAAACTTTTCTTAAGTAGTTTCAAGATTTTAGAAGCACCAACTTGAAGGAACTACCCACTCCTTGATTTTTATAGAACCTAATGGAAGGATACACAAATCCCCTTGGAATATTTTAAATTATGATACATGATCGAAGAAAACTTCAAATACCATCCCAAAATCACTTCTTAAATATGCATACAAAACTGCTCAGAATTGTACCTAAAATTTGCAAACTTGTAAGCTTTGCCACAAGCTCATTTTTTTTTTTCTAATTTTGAAACTTGGACCTTAGGAATTATGACATATTCTCCTTATAATTAAACAATTCAAATTCAATTTGGACCTACCAAGCTTCATATATAGCTTTTTTTTTTTATCTCAAACACTTGTTTGGGACTAGTTTTTGAATTAGTCACAAACCCTAACTTCCAACAAGTATAAATCCACACCTATAATGAATCAAGATCTGAACCTTGTACCCAATTTTATTTGATATCCTCTATAAAATTTCTCCAAGTTTCTTTCCTTGCATCATCCCCCAAAAAAAATTTATAGCAAAAATGGCAAGATGACTCGTTTTGAAGAAGAAATCCCTAGTTTTAAAAACCTCAACTTCCACTGAGTATAACTCCAAACCTGTAATGAGTGGAGACCTGAAATTCCTACCCAATATTATTAAATATTCTTCTAATAAACCTCCAAGTTTCAATATCTAAATCATTCTACAAAAGAAGTTAGATCGAAAATTCCAAGATGACCTTCAAACAAAACCCTAGAACAAATCATCACAAGACTTCATTTTCCCTTGGAATTTCGCCCTTCTTCACTTTATATTCCCTTGGAAACTCACTCCACTAGAATGAAATTCTCTCCGTTTTCTTTGATATGTTGAATTGGCCTGATAAAAATTCCAAATGACACGCCTCTTATTTATATGATTCTTCTCCACATGAGGGGTTGCGGCCAAGGGTCACAACTTTTGGGTCACACCTCTTCCGTAAGGATGGCCGACATGAGGGGATTCTTTACTTTACTTTAGGGGATTGTTCTCTTGGATTTAGGGTATTCTTATCTTGGATTTAGGGGCTTCTTAACTTGGATTTAGGGGATTCTTCTCTTTATTTTAAGGGATTATTCACTTGACTTCAGGGGATTCTTCACTTCGTTTTAGGGATTCTTCAAGGCTCTTTCAAGGCTCCATTTGTGTACAACTCAAAGTGGGCATGTGGAAACAACCACATGTTACCTCATCCCATGAGAGCCATGCTTAAAACCTGTGCCATAAGGGTACCACTTTGGAGTTATATATTCTTATGGCAAGGATCTTCAAGGATTCTTCAAGTGGACACATCATCATCGCTTTTAGGGGCTTCTGGGATTTTCTTTAGGGATTATTCTAAGGTTGACATCAATGGAAACCAATTTTCCAACAATATCCCCATTTGGAATTGATGAAAAAATTGTAAATAAACTATGCTCCCCCTGTCTTCGTGCTCTTATCTCAATGACTATATTGTTCCTTTGTCTTCATGTTGACTCGCCCTGTCTTCATGCTTCTAGTTTTATTGTCTTTGTCTCTCCATTTGACATAAATGGAAAAGAGTAAATCTCCCTGACAATATTCCACTTTTTGTTCTTGGAGAATATTATGGAAACCAATTTGGAGTAGAAATTACTCCCATTTTTTGTAGAAGAAACTCAAAGGTCTCCCTAGGAAGAGGCTTTGTGAAGATGTCTGCAATTTGTTCTTTTGTCCCAATTTACTCCAACTTGATATTCTTTTCTGTGACTTGTTCCCGCATAAAGTGAAACTTAATAGGAATATGTTTGGTCTTAGAATGCATAATTGGATTCTTGGAGATGTTTATAGCATTGGTGTTGTCACAACGTATTGGAATAGGCTCATCATATCTCACATGTGTATCTTGCAGGGTTTGCTTCATCCACGAAATTTGAGCACAACATGTTTTTGTTGTGATATATTATTCTTATGTTGTGGATAAGCATATTGAAGATTGTTTCTTGGTCAACCATGACACTAAGTAGTCACCTAGGTAGGAAACTTCTCCACATGTACTTCTTCTGTCATCAATACTTCGCGCCCAATCTACATTTGTGTAGTTGACCAAATTTAACTCATTTCCTTTTAGATACCATAGCCCAAAATCTGTTGTTCCTTTAAGATATATGAAGATCCTTTTCGTTGCTAGAACATGGGTTTCCCTTGGTGCCGCTTGAAATATTGCGACCCATCCAACTGCTTACATTACATCTAGTCTTGAAGCTTTTACATAGAGTAGACTACCAATCATTGATATGTAGATTATTTGATCCGCTTCTTTAGATTCATCATTTTTGCTCAACTTGCAAGTGGTAACCATAGGAGTACTCAGAGGTTTATAGTCTTCCATTTTGAACTTCTTTAACATTTCCTTGATGTACTTGGTTTGGGAAATGAAAATGTCTTCATATAACTGAAATATTTCGAGTCCCAAGAAGAAAGTCAACTCCCCAAGTAGGGACATTTCAAATTCATTATGAATATCCTTGGAAAACTTCTAACTCAATCTATCATCTTCACTTCCAAAGATGATGTCATCAACATACACTTCAATAATAATCATACTTCCTTGATCCACTTTTATGTAGAGGTTACTATCTGCATTTCCCCTTTTTAATCCTTGTTGTTCTACGTACCTTTCCAATCTTGAGCACCAATCTCTCAAAGCTTGCTTAAGTCCATATATAGATTTCTTTAATATGTAAACATAGTCTTCCTTTTTCGATAGTAGAAACCCTTCTGGTTGTTCTATGTAAACTTCTTCTTCTAATTCTCCATTTAGAAAACCAATTTTTTTTCCATCTGATACACTTTGATCCTTTTGGAGCGTGCATAAGCCGAGAAAATTATGAATGCTTCCATTCTAGCCACAAGAGGAAAGGTTTCTTCAAAATATATTCCTTCAACTTGAGAATATCCTTTGCACACTAGTCTTTATTTGTTTCTAGTTACGTGTCCATCTTCGTTTAACTTGTTTTTGAAGACCCATTTTTTTCCTTTGGTATTGGAACTAGTTCCCATGTCTCATTCTTCTCTATTTGATTTAGGTCTTCTTCCATAGCCTTGATCCAATGTTCATCATTTCTGGCTTCCTCAAAGTTACTTAGTTCAATTGTGGACATTAATGGAAAATATCATTGTTCAAGTGTCCGTGGTTGCCACTTTCTTCTAGTTTCTACTCTGACACTTCTATATCTAATGACTTGTTCTGGTGGATGATTCTTTTGAACCCGATGGTTAGGTGTCCTATAAGGTGTATGAAAATCTTGTTGATTTTTTTCTTCTTTTTCTGCTTTTGGTTTCTTCTCTTGTTTTTATTGTTGTTCATCTTCCTCTTTTTCTTGCTTTAGTTCTTCATTTTCATGTTCTTCAAAGATGTTTTAATTTTAGCTTTCCTTCCTGGTCTTCAACAAGTCTATTTCATCAAAATTTGCATTGATTCTTTCCACTATCTTGTTGAGTCTTAGATTGTAACACTTATGTAATGATCCCAACCAAATTCTTTCTAGGAATCACTAACTACTACTACTTTATTGAGTTATTAATTGCATACAAGATTCATCAACACATGGAGATCACAATATATTCAAGATGTAGAAGCACAAGCACAGATATGACCTATTTATTATGAGCAATGTAAGATCAATACAATAGATGGCCGATCTGGCATAAACTTCAGATGGCCATACAAGCAATAGATATGAGCTGGTACAAAATGCTCCCGCTAATACAAAATAATGCATCCAAAGGCGGAATAATAAATGAAGATCAATACAAGCAGATCTGAATGCCAAACTCTCCAACTGAAGAATGCCACGCTCCAATAGAAGGCTGAAACCCACAATAACTCGGCCCTGCTGCCAAAAGTGTCCAAGCAAGTGTATCCTCAATGCCAAACTCCTAACTCAAGAATGCTACTTCCCAAATAAGTCTCACAACTCGCCCTCATTAAAAGTGTCCAATCACTCCTAAGAAATATGCTAAATTGATATCTGCATTGTGGGGAATAACTCCAGGCCTCTAATCTCCAATATTCTCAATCTCCATAGATCCTAATTTCCCACTGGGAATGGGGTGCCCCACTGGAAGGACTGGAACCCCTTAGCCTGCCTTGGACCATGAAGGAGGCCTCCAAATGCTCAAATCTCCAAGAATATAGGATTCTGGGCACATGGTAAGAATAACCTAAGTGCCTGAACTCCAAGATTCCTCCCTCGGCACCCATAGATCCACCTCTCTAATTAATGGGTGCCCTATCGATGAATTAAACTCCTAACTAGTTCAAGCCCCCAGCTAGGAAGGAGGGTTCTAAATGCTCCTAAACTCCAAGAATATAGATCGGCTATGAGAATCCTGTGGGAGAATGTTCAGACTCATATCTCAAGCATATCTCCCTAGACATGAGTTTTACTGAATTATGGCAGGCTCCTAAGGGTTTCCCAAGATATCTCTAATTCTGTATGTTGTAGAATGATGATAAATCTCTCTCTAAACTGAGTGGTCTCTCTCAAGTACTAAATGGAGGCGGAAGGGCATTCAGAATAGTGATTTTTACCAGTCCCGTGGAGTGGGTATTTCACCACTGATTTGTTCACAAGGTTTTGTACAGTAAAACCCCCAAAATGAATGCTCCAGAGCAATAGAAAATGCTAATCCCAAAGTCCTTTCTTAATGAGTAATAGGTGCACCCTAACCTCTTACTTATACTCTCCTTCTAATTCTCTGTTGACTTAGGGTTAACTCCTGTGGTTAATCTCTATTTTCCCAAATGAAGTTATCTTTACTCCTTTATCCTTTTCCTTTCTTAAGTTTCTTCTTAACTTCTAAAAGTCATAACCTTTTAACTTCTCGACTTCAAAGTATTCATGACCAGCAGCCCCAAAGCACCTAGTCTCCCTTTCATCAATTCTCTCTAAGAGGCTGGGACATTATAGCTCAGCTTGAAATTGGTTGTCCCTAAGCAATTCCAAACTCATTTCTAACCACGGCTCCGCTTCCAAGTGGGTATCTCAATGGTAAACCTTCCACTCCATTGGACAAATATACTCCTTTGATGCTCTGGCCAGCCTCTCCTGACTTCTAAGACCTCCTCCAACTAAATGCTCATTCCTCCTCATCCATGGGAGGTAACATTCTAAGAGTCTGGAATGCTTGACTGAGGGCTTTTTAAGGCACACATGAAAACATTGTGATTCTTTTTTTCACTTTGTGAAGCTCCAAACCATGCTAACAGCTCTCTGTCCTCTGCCACTCAGAAGGTCCAAAGAAACGTTGGTTGTAGCTCTCCCATTCTCTCAATGGAGGTCACTCGTATAGCTTTGCAACTCCCAAGAGATCTAAATCAACCCTTTAAAGGTAATGCATCAACTCCTGGTGAAGGTTTGTCCGCTTGGACCTTTGTCGGTTTTGTGCCCTTCAGAAATGATCCTTCAATCTCCGAGAATGTGTCTTGGCTCCTCATCAGATCCAACCTGCACTCATCTGGAGCCCCTGCTGTCACTCAAATGCACCTACAAACATGTACACTGTAGCTTATATAACTTGGGGCAAGGGATATGCCAATGGACATATGTCAGGTGGGCACATTCCAAATGCAACCATCCTCAATTCCATGCCTTTGTCCCCGCTAATGTGAGGTTTCCGTAGGTAACTCCACCCATTTGTTGACTTATCTTAGTCCTAATTCATCCGTCTGAGGGTGATAGCCAGTACCAGGAGTCAATGTTGTTCCAATTTAATCAACAACTCCCTAAACGTGACTCATGAATATGTCACTGTCACTCCATGATGGTTTCCTTTGGGTGGTAATGTGTAGTCTCAACACCTCTTTGAAAAATAATTTACCAATTGTGGCTGGCACTCCAAGCTCCGCTATGGGAAAATGTGTGTCCTACCAACCCTCAGTTTCACTACTTAAAATGTAATCTTTCCCCATGTTCGGGTAACCCTGATGAAATCCATTGATATACTTCTCTCCCACTCAGGTTCTGGGCTGGGAATAGGTAGGGGTCGCAATTCCGGCAGGGTGTGTGTGTGTGTGCTCCATCCTTGTTTTCTTGGCATGTAGTGCATCTTTGACATGCCCCATCACATATTCCCTTGAGGCCTTTCCATGCAAACCTCTCTCTCTCACTACCTCAGACGCCCACTGGAGTCTCCGGGATGCCCCTCTATTGGTGAGTTATGACATGCATGAAAGATCTTATCTTTGAGAGCTGATCCAGGAACTAAAATTATCTGGCCTTTGTAATAGATGAGGCCATTTAGGACTCAAGTTGTCATCCCTTGTGATTTTCTCCCATCCAACAATTGACAAAGGAACTGATCCTTTGCATATTCCACTATCAAGTGTTCCTTCCAAATGTAGACTTATTATACTGCATAGCTGGCAAAAATGGATGGCCTCTCCTCGATACCGTACTTCACTATGTTCTTTTCCTTTGACAAATTCAATGCTGTCAAAGTCAGAGGTTTGTATTTCTTGGTTTCAAATTTACTTCCTTTTAGCTGCTCTTCATTCAACCTTATGCTCCAATAGATATTTGAGACTCTTATGATCTGACTTGACTATTAAACCTCGTAGACCTACTCAAAATATTTCCTAATTTTGCTAGTGCATGCATGATAGCTACCATTTCTTTGTCATAGATAATGCTTCAGAAAGTAGCCTTTAGGGACCCCCTCGAAGTTTCTCGTAATTTAGGCAATGGGGTGCCCGCTCGTGATCAACACGGCTCCCCCGATGTATCACACTCCAAAGTGAAGGGTATGTCAAAATTAGGAAGAGCTAGAAATGGGCAGGCGCTCATGACCTCTTTCATTTTCCATCGCGGACTTAGTCTCTTACTTCATTCCATTTTGAAGGACCCCTTTTTGGTCAGTCACCAAGGGTGCGCACATTTGAGAAAACCCTTTGAAAAAATTTCCTATAGTATGTGCAAAGGCCCAGGAATCCCCTCAATTATATGAGTGTTTTCGGAGTAGGCAATTCCCTAATGGCTATTATTTTATCCTAATGTACCTATACCCCCTTTTCTCTAATGATGTGTCCCAAGTAAATAACTTCTATCATTCCAAACTCACACTTGATTCCTTGGTGTATAGTGATTGCTCTTCCATGATTGACAAGATTTTGTCCACATGTCGGGTTGTGTTCCTCCTGTGTCTCTTGGTCGTAAATGAGCAAGTCAACAAAGAATACTCAACAAGTGTTTCCTTAGTTGTTTGTTGAACACATGGTTCATGCACACTGGAATGTGGCAGGTGCATTGGTTAACCCAAAGGGTATCACCAAAACTCGTAATGGGCGAGTGACACCTAAAGGCTGCTTTTTGAGATGTCCTCCTCCCCATCTTGATTTGATGCAAGTTCTATGAAGATCAATTTTTGTGAAATATAGCTCCATGCAGCTCATCAAACAACTCATCAACTCCGGGTATGGGATACCCTGCTGATCATCTTTATTCAAAGCCCTAAGTAAATGCATTCTAATCGCTCCATCCTTTCCTTCACCACAAGACTACTCCATCAAGCAAATGGGCTTGAACTCTGGTTTCCATGGGTCCCATGTCTAGAAGCCCTCGACAGCTCCTCTCTATCTCGCTATTTTATAATTTCTTGGGATTCCTATAGGGTGTTGTGATAACATGCTTAGCCCCTGTTTATAGCTCAATGATGTGCTCAAACCCCCGGCCCCGGGTGGTACACCCGGAGAAACCACCAAACACTCTTTGGTGCTTGTCAAGGATTCTTTTGATCTCCGTGTGTAATGCACCTTCCCCTTTTCATCCACTCATGTTGAGAATTTCTGCACCTTAATCGTGATATACAATTTCTCCTATCTCAAGATGGCTTCCCATACTCTTGGTCGCGGGACTACTATGGCGTAGTTAACCTTCATGCCTAAGGAGTGCCAAACCTTTGTCCCCTCCACAGCTGACATTTCCCATGGTCTTGTAACTGCAGTGGGTGATGGGTCCCAGTGTCACGAAAGCCATCAGACTTCTAGGGATGATGTTGTATCGGAATATCCATCAAGCATACACATCCCGGAATCCAATACATGCTCGTAAGGTGAGTTTCACACTGCATGTAACTGCTATACGGTATAGTACTACCACTCGCTACCTCCACTTTGAATCCTTCAAACTCTAATGTAGGTATGTGCCTCCTTTTAGTAATTTTCCATCAATGAAATTGTAAAGCCCTCCATCAAATCATATAACCTACACTCTCTGGCCCTTTGTAAGACTCTCTATCCCAAGTAGTGCTTGAACTTGTTATTCCCACCTATAGATGCTAACGTAGTCTCCAGCTCTCGCCACAGACAAATAGCTTCTAGAACCCCTCTCTTCTCAAGGTTCTAACCTTTTGGCCTCCATGTTTTGTATCCGACTATACTCATCCTCTTCTTCATCATCCAAGCGACCCCAATGTAATGTAATTGGCCCTCATCCCATTCATTTGTGTGATGGGTTCCATGTCTCCTTGCATGTGAAGTAGAGTTGGTTCCTTCTCAGTTCCATCCTGGTTTTGTCATCTATTCTGTCATGGCCCTTGTCATAACTCTTAGGGTCATGTCCTCCCTAGTTTATTGAGGCCTTTGATCTCTTCCACAAATTGTTAAGAGGTGTTCAAAGGGATTTTGGTTTAGAAGCTGGACCCGGATCCCTCGCCTTCCAAATGGCTTCCTATAGGATAGTAGGCTTGAAGGCCTTAACACAAACCTTCAAGGGTTCCATCAAACCATCAATGAAGAGCATCATGAGCCTAGCTTAGATATATTGCACTATCAATGCCAACTCCTCTCAAACTCACTTCAATGTATGCCTCAAATTGCACTGCTTGGCTTGGAGTTGGGTGGGGAGAGTTCTGCAAATGCAACCTCGTGACTCCTAGGATCAAATCTATCAATGAGCCTCGAAGTGAATTCTGTATAGGATACAACTGCTGTGGCCGAGTGTGGTGAGCCTCCATGGTACCACCAAATGGGCCTTCAACCAAGTACATATAGTGGCAAACTTGATGGTCTCCATCTCTCTCACGGGGTTAATATGTAGATAAGTATCCAACTGCACTCCATGTTTGTGTTGCTATCTTAGTCACAGACTTACCAAAGTGCAGGTATGGAATCTCTATCTCCCTTTCCCTTCAAGCCAAACTCAAAGCCGCCTCATGGTCTTTCTGGCCCGGCCGGGGTTTCAACCTAAGTTGGGATACACTGGGTCTAGGGACATTCTGCCTTTGAACTTTCTATATCCAAGCTTATAGTATTCCTGTAATTTCACACTGTCTCCACAAAATCTCTCAACTGCCTCACCAAGCCATCTAATAAGGAATGTGTGCATGTATGGTCTGGGTTTAGCTTTGCTACCTGAGTGTTGGCTTAGTGGTTCATCCATGAACACTGCATATATGGCCTATGATTGGTCTTAATGACCACCACATGGAACGCCACTCTTAAGAGATCTCCTTTCCTTGATCCTTCCTGCTATATCTCAAGCCTCATGGGTTCCACCAACCTCCAGCCTCCTTTATTCCCATAATGTATCCCGGGTCTCGCCTCGTATGGGTTACTTGCACTGTGGCTACCGGCTATCCTAGTTTTGTTCTCGCTCTCATTCTCAGAGATTCTCACCAACTTCTCTCTGGCTCTTAGGATTTCTACTGGCCCTTCTATCGGGTTTCTGGACATCATCCAAATCACTGGACTAATGTGGATTTCTATACAGCCTATGTTTTGGTTGAACTTACCAAATTTGGCTACTAAGAGAGCTAAGCCCTAAGGCTCATGGTCGCCCTCCTAACCCTTCCATTTCTCAGCTTCCCGCCTAATGTTGTTTTTCTTCCTCTAATTCCATAATACCCTCAGACCAGATGTAACTGATTCTCCCATGTATTGAGGACTTGATCCTAAAGCGACAAATTCTTTCTTAAACTACTAACTACTACTACTTCTATTGAGTTATTAAGTGTACAAGGCATCTATCAACACATGGAGATCAAGCAATATATTCAAGATGTAGAAGTAAAAGCAAAGATCTGACCTTTTATTATGAGTAGCCGTAAGATCAATACAATAGATGGACGATCCGGCATAAACCTCAGATCGTCGTGATGTGCTGGGCTAGATATGAGCCATGGCAAATGCTCCTGCAATAAGGCTACAATGCCTCCAAAGGTGGGAAGGTGAAACAAGATCAATACATGCATCTAAAATGCTAAACTTCCAAATTAAGAAATGCCATGCTCCAATAGGGAAGGTTGAAACCCACAAATAACTCGGGCCCTACTTCCAAAGTGTCCAATCACCCTAAGAAATATGCCAATTGATAGATCGGGGTGTGATGGGTAAGAATAACCCATGTGCTTGAATCTCCAAGATCCCTCTCCCACCTCCAGATCCACTCTCTAATCAATGGGGTGCCCTAACGATGACTCAAACCCCAGCTTGGCTTAGACTCATGTATGAGGCCTCCAAATGCCTCAAACTCTCCCAAGAATATAGATCAAGCATGGTGTAAGAATAACTATAAAGTTCAATCTCCAAGATCCCCACCCTTTGTACATTCTAAACTGCATCAATGGGGTGCCCCACTGGATGATCAAACCTAGTTGGTTCGAATCCCATGAAGGAGGTCTCCCAAATGCCTTTGAAACTTCCAAGAATATAGGATCGAGCTATGAGAATCCCTGGTGGGAGAAGTTTCCAGAATCAGATGTCAAGCGATCTCCCCTATAGACTGAAGTTTCCATCAATTACAAATATGTCCCTATGGCTCCCAGACGTCCCAATCTATAGACAAATGTGTTCATGATAACCTCCAGAAAAATCCCTCTCAAACTAATGGTCCTTCTCCTTCTGAAGCACTATATGGAGTTGGGCTAAGACTAGAATGGTGTGAAGGATTCTTTCATCCCCGAGACCAAGTTAGTGGTCAAGGTGGGAGTGGATATTTCACCATCGAAGTTGTTTCCAGCAAGAGTTTGTACAACAAACCCCCAAAATCCAATGCTGGAGAGCAATAGAAAATGCTAATCCAAAACCGTAATGAGTAATAGGTGCACCCGTGACTCTTTACTCTATATACTTCCTCCTTCTAATTCCCTCCTCCTGCTGAGTTAGGTTAACCCCTGTGGTTAACTCTTCTATTTTCATTGAGTTATCTTTTACCTTTATCGCTTTTCCTCTTTTAAGTTAACTTAAAAATATAACTTTAACTTATTGACTTTCCCCTGCTGTGGTGAGACTATGACTCCAGTGGGGTGCCTTCCAGACATTGAGTCTCCTCTATCATCACTCCCCTCTAAGTGGTGGGGACATTACAACTTATGTGTTTTTATTTTGCATGAGTACCCAAAAATATTCCTCCTTCATCTACCCGAGAGTCAAAATTTCCAATCTCATTGTCTTCCCTTTTTATGTAATACTTGCTTCCAAACACTCTAAGTGCTTGGCATTTTCCTCGGTCTTCTCCTTTCCATAACCTATATGGTGTTTTATCACTATTACTTTTGATCAATACTATGTTCAATATATGGAAAATTGTATGCACTTATTGTTGATTAAGGTTGGTTGTCATTGATGTCAACCCTTGAAGAAAGACTCCAGAGCACAAAGTTTCCTTTGGGCAATGGACCTAAGGTTTGATGTAAATATGACTCATTATTGTTTTTATGGTTGATAAGAAGTAACATGGATGAACTCCATGGTCCCCTGATAGGTGAAAATTCCCCACGGGAAGATTTTCAGGAGTAAGAGAACCCATGCCAATTATGGAATAATGAGACAAGGAAAGTGAATTTGTTAGGGAAAATATCCTAGATGGATAGTTCTTTAATATCTTTATCGCGGTATGGAATGTCAAGCATAATTCCTCACTGCCAGAGAGCCAAGGGCCATGGGTTGAGACCCTGTGCTCTGGGGTGGGTAATGGACCAAGCCTGTTCTTGATGGTTAAGGTATTATCTATTATATTTTCAGATAATACTATTCTATATGGATAGTACATGTCATTCCATTTCCTGGTATAGAACGGCCACATAACTCCTCTCACGCTTGAGAGTTATGGTCTTAATGGGTTGAGGACCCCATATGTCATCTAGCCCCCAAAAGGTCAAAGTAATCAAAGGTTTTAAGAGATCTTTAAAAGGTAAATAATAAAGGAAGTGATGAGTGTATTATAATCCAAAGTGAATACAAAATAATTATTCTCAATAATAATTTTAATTGAGAAATTAGAAGTGGAATCTAACCCTAAAATAAGGAAAGTGGGGCCATGGACCTAGAATGTTTTAAGGAAGCTACTTGAGAGGAGCAAATAAGAGGCAAGGCTCTCTCATTTGAATCACACTGAGAATATTGAATATTCATAGGTGTTTGAGGTTTACAAATGATATCTGGGCCGAAATTCTGAGGAAAGTAAAAAAAGCATAACAAAATTCCAAGGAAGGATAAATCTTTTCGATGGTGCTTCTAAGGTATGTTATTTCTATGTCATCTCCCATTTCACTATAACATTTTTTCTATATAATTATTCAGGATCCTGGAAATTCTATGTAAGAGAAAACGTATCCATTTCCTGTGGTTAAAAATTCATCCGAGGGTCGTTGTATTTCCTTGGGAGTTACACTCCTCGTGGAAAAATAGGGTTGTGGCCAATCCCTCAAACTAGTCAAAACTAAGTGTTTCGGGTAAAAACGCTTGCTAACTTCTTCTTCATAACATATCCAACATCAGTGAGACAAAATGTAAGCTGGCTAGGGTATAGTCTGTAGTATTCCATATAATAATATTTCCAGATCATTTCATCAAATATTCTAGTCCGGGGTATCGCCTCTATAAGGTCAGCCTCTAGAATGTTTCTAATTCAAAGGTACATGCCATTTTCATGAAGTAACCTTTCTCCGAGAGGTTCCGGTGAAAGCTAATTGAGGAATTCATGAAACAGACCCAATTTAACATTGTATATCAGTTTTAGATATTCATACATTATAGGTCTCAAAGTTAAGGATTACTTCAAGTTAGGGTTGTCAATTAATCCAAAACTAGGTATGTGAGGACTAAAAACAAGTTTGATGAAAAATGCTAGTCTTTGCTCTTAAAAGTTAAGGAAGGCCTATGTGAATGTGATCATATAAACCAGGCTCCATTAAAATATCTAAGGAATCATATTTGATGATGAAATTGGATGAGGGATTTTTGTTGAGGTACATGTTGAGTACATGGTTGAGACAATAGGTCGATGAGCTAGCACATACATGAGGTGTATAGTTGATGATGTTGGTACATATTGATGATCTATTGATGAGTTGACATACGATTGGTACATACTTGGTACATGGCTAATGACCCTATTTATGGTACAAGTTGACATATGATTGCATGTATGCACTCTTTTGGTACAAAAGTTGATTATTGCAGTGGTGCATGGTTGATGCACTTGTTTATGGTACAGTTGATTATATAGGTTGGCATGGTTGATGCACTTGTTTATGGTATTGTGCTTATCATAAGGTAATATGTGTTGAGGTACAGGTTGATGTACGGTTCATATTTCTATTGGCCAGGCTGTGTTTACAACGATATCCGCCAATGATAGTGTGATGTTGGTTCTACTATCTCTAATTTCCTACTCGTGGGTGGCGGGGATGGGCAAGGAAAGGTGGTTGCAGCCACCTTCCTAAGCAGCCGGAGGACATCAGGGGTTGTAGCCAGACATTTGGGGAGCTGGAGCTTCCCAAATCTCTGGCTACAAACAAAAGGAAGCTACAACCCCCAATATTCTCTAGCTACAACCGGAAAACAAAGGAAGTTGGTGCTTCCAATGAATGTAAATCTCAAGACATATATAAGAAAAAGAATCTATGGTTTTCTCTCCCCGATTTGCTCTACCGAAAAATGACCGTGTACCGTGTGTATGCATGATTGTTCATTTGTTCATTGCTTATTTACTCCCTATAGCTATTGGATAATAATGCTTCATAAATTGATATATAATTTGGATTATATGGTTAAAAGGGATTAAATTGTTTTATTATCGATTCAATTCCCTTCCCGCAAGAATCCAACAATTGGTATCGCAGAAGGTTCCTTCAGGAACAAATTTAACCACTGGAAGGAGATCATGACACCAGAATGGAGTACCAAATGTTTAATGGTCAGAATGATCGGCGAAGGAGATGTGGAGCGTATAGACGAAAGTATTTTACGGTGCATAAGGATACTATTTGGCTATCGCTTGTTAAGGTGATATGATAGTTCAAAAAGGGCAAAAGACTGCAAACTCATGTTCCGTACAACACGTTTAAAATGGACTTATCTCGAAGGATTTCATCAAACCTTAAGAGAAAAAGGGTTGGTAAATGTTCATCACCCAAAGAACTCTTGGGATAAGCTACGATACATATTCTTCACCCATCGCATTCATAGAATGCCAAAGAAGATGCATATAAAGAACAAGAAAGAAGATGCCTTAACAAGTCGGCTGCATCTTAAGGGGAAGAGTATGATGAAGCAAAGTTGATTACAAAGAAAAATTGATCATCGCAATTAAATATCTAAGGAAAGAAAGAGAAGAAATAAGTCATCCAAGAAAGAATTGATGAAGCAAAGCAAAGAGATCTAAGGTTCCTAAAAAGGATCAACAGGCCATCAAGAATTTAAGATCTCAACCAGAAGAGGCCACAAGAATTGAAGAAAATCTAGAATATCAAAAGAAATGTTTGAAGCCAACATAGAATCAAGCAAAGATGCGTAAAAGAGAGAAAAACATATTGATGGATCATCCTAAGGAAAGAACCAATGATTTAAACTCAACTCGAGGGAAGAGTTTGGTCAAGAAGAGAGAAGAGAACGGAAGAAGAAATAATTGGCGCTGGAAAATCCAACTTGAAGAAGCAAAGAGAAATAAAGAGGTCATGAAGTCTCAGACAATGAAGAAATAAGAAGAGGTTGAGAATCTTGAACAAGAAGTCATTACACTAAGAGTCAAAAATCAACAAGCCTCCAACAAGAAATCTGAAGAGACAGAAACATCCATTAGCTGGCTGTAGAGAATGAAGAGAAGCACTCTACGACGCTAGAAAAGAAGAATGAAGAGAATAGAAAGAGTTATGCGTATACCTGTTAAACGAATCATGGTCAACCGGAATCTAATAAAACCATTGAAGATACATCTTCAAGAATACCTAATCCATGTTCAAGCTACAAAAAGTCTTCAATCGTGATCATGATTAATCAAGGCAGAAATTTAGAAGGACTACTTACCAAAGAAGATCATCTACCCCTGTGCATGAAAATTCCATTATTTTGCTATTACGCTTTATTGTAATAATTTTGTACATAAGGTTGTAGATTGCGTGGATTATAAAAGAAATGTTCAAGGATACAGTGCCTATGTGGTCGCACACAACATCGAGTGTTACAAATGTCAGTAACCCGCGGACATAGCTGATTGTAGAAGCATGATCGACACGGCTTTATTACCACTGAGTATCGATATAAGAAAGTATGGATAAGAAAATAGGAAGAACAGTGAACAAAGACCAGGTACCGTGAGATCTAAGATTGGATAAATGATATGAAGAAAATTCTACAGAAAAGGAAAGATGTTAGATATAAAAGGTTTGGAAAATAACTAAAGAAAGGAAGGATAGGTAAAAAAGGAACAAGTTCAAGAGATCGTACCCCGGATAGATCAGGGAAAGATGAATCCATGGATAGAGAGAAAGAAGTCTGAGATCAGAGAGATAATAAATCAACCAATGAAGATGATGATGAATACCCATCAAAGAAGGAATTGTTCTAAACCATCCAACTTAGAGACTCCTAACTAATATGAATATTAGATGGGGAGTCTATGTGATAATGTGATGTACCAAAGAACCATCCTTCGAGAAGGCTTCTGCAAGAGTTTGAGTTATATAATATCTGTATAACTGCCATAAGTAGTCTGGAGCAGTATTAAATGATAAATGGGTTAGCATTTCTCATGGATAGTTACGCAGCTAGAGTCTTGAACAGATGATAGAGATGGATTTGTAAGAGGACTTGAAGGTGTTTTATTAGATATATGATAGTGGATTAGAGCATGGATTCATATCGGGTCTGCAGAGTGGTTCAAAGACAAAGGAACATTATTGTAAGGGATGATAATTATAATAAGAAAATGTCTCAAACAATACTAATGGATTACAAATTGGAAGATATTTTTTGGAAACATCTAGCATGCATCATTTCACATTCAAAATGTAGAGTAATGCTCAGAAAAAAAATCGGATAAAACTCCCTACACCCATGGAAACAAAGACCAAAGAAATGTGAAGTACTTCCTTTAGTTTTGAAGAAAATGCTACATCAAAAAGAGAAGATGGAAGATCGGGAAGATTTGACTCTCGCGGCGATGTGCTGAAATACTTTTGGTTACTCAAGTACAAGGAAAAGCATACAAGTGTTAAGCAATCTAAGATTAAACAAAGTTGTAGTAAAAGCATCAACGTAACAATTGATGGTAGACAATGCATAAGATTAATCAAAGAAAGAAGAAAACCAATGAATGGGAACAAATTTTGAAGAAGAAGATGAAAAGAAGAAGAAGAGGAAGATGAAGAGAACCGGCTGCGGCGAGAAGAGCAAGTTTAACAAGCATCTCCAAAGACACCTAGAAAACGAAAAGTACGTAAGAATCATCCTTCGACCGATTATTGGAAACAAAGATGCAGGAGTTGAGATTCAGAAGAAAATCCATTCACCAGAATAAACAAACCTAGCACTCTTATCTAAAATTGAACCAAACCTGCTTTGAAGAAGCCAAGAAGGATGAATTTTGGCATAAGGCCATGGATTAAGAAGAATCTGACTCAAATAGAGAAAAAAATGACACTTGGGAATTGGTCTCCAAGACCAAATAATAAGAATGCGATTGGCACAAAATGGATTTCTGAATAAAAATTGAACGAAGATGGACATGTTACAAAGGAACAAAGCTAGATTGGTATGTAAAGGATATGCACATATTGAAGGAATCGTACCTTGAAGAGACATACGCCCCAGCTTCCGTAATCGAAGCAATCCGCTTTCTTTGTTTCTATGCATGCTCCAAAAAATGTTGAAGTATACTGATGGACGCAAATCAACTTTCTAAATGGGGAACTTGAAGAAGAAGTCTACATTGAACAACCGTATGATTTCAAATGGTCAGAGAACATGAATTATGTGTGTAAATTAAAGAAGGCCTCAGATGTATCCAAAACAAATTCTAGAGCATGGTACCCGTGACTGATAAGCATCTCAGTACGCAGTCTTAAAAGGAAGTGCATAACAACCCTGCTAATTTAGAGGTAAGTCAAGGTAATATTCTTATTAATTAAAGTTTATGTTTATTATAGCTATTTCTTTGCAGTGATGATGATGTGTTAAGCTTTAAATTTGCAAAAAAGACATGCATGTTGATTTTGAAATGTCATTAATTGGAGAGCTATCCTTCTTCCTCGACCTTCAGATATGCCAAAGAAACTAAGGAATTTTATTTCAAAACCAAGTATATCGCAGAAATGCTAAAGAGGTTCGAATGGAATACTGTGTTCCAATTATCAATCTCTGCATGAAAACCAAATTTCAAGGTGTTGAGCAAAGATGATGATTCAAAGTCTACGCGATCGTGAGGCAATATAGGTCAATGATCATCGACTTACTATATGTGACAAAGATCCAAACCAAAATGTAAATGCATACTTGGACAAGGGAAACGATTTCAAGCAACCCAAAAGGAATCACATGTATTAGCAAGAAAGAGGATCTCGATATCCTAAAGGAACATAAGAGTTTTGATTATGGTATCCAAAGTATGAAAAGATCCACACTCTATGGCCTACACAGATGCAGACAAGGTTGTATTGATGACCAACTAAGCACCAATGGATGGACTCCCAAATTTAGGTGAGTGGTTTGTATCATGGCTAAGCAAGAAACAATCATCGATATCTCTATCTACAACAGGCAGAGTATATTGCAACAAATAACATGTTGTATACACAAGTTCTTTGATGAAACAAACTTTGACATATATACAGTTGAGTATGATGTGTGAGCCTATCCCAATATATTGTGATAATACAAGCTTAATGTATCTCAAAGAACCCCCTGATGCACTCCAAGACTAAGCACATCCTAATCAAGTATCACTTTCTACGGAAATGTGCTGGGTGTAAAAGAACATCCGAAAGTTGAGTATGTGGGCACAAAAGAACAAGTGGGAAGACATTCATAAAACCACTTCCACCTGAAGCCTTTGAATATCTTCTCGGCCAAAGACTTGAGTTATTTCTACTCCAAAAATGAATGCTTTTGAATGCTTATTCATATGTCTTATATGTAATAATGGTAGCACCATAAGAGGATAGTCTTTCTGGGGGAGCAGCCTCAGATGGAGGGAATTTACTCCATGCATCATGACAAGGGGAGAGGAGATTTATTAGGATGCAGAGGATGAGGTGGGCTGGTTCCGTGGATCAAATTTATCATATGCAGGGGACAGATGCATGGCTGGAGGGGGAGCATGAATGATAAGGATTTCAAAGAGTTGCATCAGAGTGTTGCCATTAATGCCAAGGGGGAGATTGTTGATTAAGGCTATTGTCATTGAATGTCAACCTCAAGAAAGACCCATAGTACAAAGCTCTTTGGGGCAATGGACCCAATAGTGTTTGATGTAAATAAGGACTCATTATTGTTTTGACATGGTTGATAAGAAGTAAACATGGGATGAACTCCAAAGTGGTCCCCATGGTGAAAGCCCTCACCTGAAGACGCTGGTGGCAGAGAACCCATGCTTAGTTGGTGGAAGAATAGGATAAAGGAAAGTGAATTTGTTAGGGAAAACATCCTAGATGGATATTTCTTTTCATGTCATTTCCCGCAGTGAACGGCCACATAATTCCTCATTGTTAGAGAGTTATGGCTATGAGGAAGCTGAGATCCTGTGTCTGTAATGGACCCAAGTTTGTTTGATGGGTAATGGTATGGATTTATGATATATTTTCAGATAATAATATTCTATATGGATAGTACATGTCATGCCATTTTGGTGATAGGCATGTAGAACGGCCACATAACTCCTCTGCTTGAGAGTTATGGCCTTAATGGGTTGGAGGACCCCTCATATGTCATCTAGAAGCCCCAAAAGGTCAAAGTAATCAAAGTGGTTTAAGAGGATTCTTTTAGTGCTGCAATAATAAAGCATGGATGAGGTATTGCACCAAAGTGAATACAAAATAAAATTATTTCAATAATAATTTTAATGGAGAAATTAGAAGCTGGACCCAACCCTAAAATAAGGAAAGTGGGGCCAAGTGACCTAGGAATATGTTTTAAGGAAGCTACTTGAGAGTATAAATAAGAGGCAAGGCTCTCTCATTTGAATAACAATTGAGCAGCTGAATATCCTAGGTCTCCTCGAGGTTTTACAAATGATATCTAAGACAAAAATCTCGTGGGAAAGTGAAGAAAAGAAGGTCAAAATGCAAGGGAGGATAAATCTCTTTGATGGTGCTTCTACATGTTATTTTCGTGTCATCCTACCCATTTCGCTTATAATCCCTTTTTTTTCTATAATTATTCAGATCCGAAATTTCTATGAAGTGAGAAAACATATCCAAGTATCTGTGGTTAAAAAATTCAGCTTGAGGGTCATTGTATTTTGGGAGTTACACTCAGGTAAATAGGCTTCCCTCTGCGGGCTAAACCTCAAACTAGTCTAAATCATGTGTTTTGGGTAAAACGTCATACCTTCTTCATAACAAACCCAAATTTAGTGGAGAGACCAAATGTGTTAGTTATGGTACAGTCTGTAGTATACTGTATAATATTTTCATATTATTTCATTAAATATTGTGTGCGGGGAATCTCCCCTACAAGGTCTCTCTCTAGAATAAGCCAAAATCCAGCAAGGTATGCCATTTTGCTATAACTCCTTTTCCTCGAGAGGTTCCAAGAAGCTCTTGAGAAATTTCATAAAACACACTGAAGAACATTTCTCATGTATCAGTTCTAGATCTCTCATACACATGTCCAAAGGCATTTCACTTCAAGTTAGGGTTGGTCAATTAATCCAAACCAGCATGTGAGACTAAAAACAAGCTCTGATGAAAATGCTAGTCTTTGTTTCCTTTTAAAAGTTAAGGAAGGTTTCATATGTGGAATGTGATCATATATACAACTGCCCATTACAGAGCTGCTACAAATCAGATTTGAAATGATGAACGACGAGGGATTTTTGTCGAGGTACATGTTGAGTACATGGTCGAGACAAGAGGTTGGATGAGCTGGCAGCCATGGCTATTGAGGTGTATAGTTGGATGATGTTGGTACATATTGACAAGTCATAGTTGATGAGAAGTTACATGATTGGTACATAATTTGGTACATGGTTGGATGCACTCATTTATGGTACAAATTGATTACAAATTGTTTGTTACAGGTTCGTGTATGGTTGATGCACTCGTTCATGGTACATGTTGATTACAAAGCTATTCATGGTTGATGCACTTGGCTCTAAGGGTACGTTGATTACGTGTTGGCATGGTTGATGCACTCTGTTTTATGGTACAAAGTTGATTGGCAAGCTGATTACAGTGCTGAGGCAATGGTGCTGATGCATGGTTCATACTTCATTGGCTGTGCTCATAAACCCAGAGATATCCCATGTTGATAGTGTGACAAATATTCCACTCATTCTACTCTACTCAGGGTGGCAGGATTCGGCAAGGAAGTGGTGGTTGTAGCCACCTCCGGCTGTAGCCTGAGGACATTGGGGGTTGTAGCCTCCTATGGTTGTAGCCAAAGATTTGGGGGAGTTGGAGCTTCCCTTCAGTTCTAGCCTGAGAAACTAGGAGGATCGAACCTCCTCCACTGGGATGTATTTAGAAATGAGAGGAAGTTATGCCTCAATGAATGTAATCCTTCAAGATATATAAGAAAAAGAATCTGGTTTCCTTCCTAATTTGGGTTTCCAATGAAACACCTGGGTGTAATCGCGGTATGTGGCTGATTGTTCATTTGTTCATTGCTTATTTACTCTGCAGTTATTGGATAATAATGCTTCATTGATATAACACTTGGATTATATGGTTAAAAGGGATTAAATTTCTCTATTACTGATTCAACCCCCTTCTCAGTAATCCAACACTTATTGTCCCCAAAAGATATCAGTTAGATTGGAGTCATTCAACATGGTTCTGGCCATTTCTTATACAATACTATTTTTCCTTTCAATAACATTTTGTTAAGGTGTTTTCGCTGTCGATAATTGTATTTTTATTCCTTGCTCTTCACAGAAATATCTGAATTCATTTGAAGTAAAATGACCTCCATTATCTGATATTAATCATTTGATTTTCAAATCAGTTTCATTTTCAACCAGTTCCTTGAATACCTTGAAACATTTGAAAGATTTTGAATTTTTCTTGAGGAAGCAAACCTAGGTCATTCTGGTGTAGTCATCAATAAGTAGCATGAAGAATTGTTCACCATCCATTCCTTTTATTCTCGTGGGTCCACATAAATCAGTGTGTACAATCTTCAATGGTTTGGTTTTGTCATAGAGTATTCTTTTGTCTTGAATTCAACTTTTGTTTGTTTTCCATGCTGACAATGCTTGCACATAGTATTCATTGGATTTGTAATTTTTGGCATTTCTCTTACAACTTGTTTCTTACTGATATTCACACGATTATAAAAGTGTTTATGGCCCATTCTCCTATGTCAAATCCAAATTTCATCTTATTTTCCCAAACAACATGTTTCTTCTTCGATCTCATTTAATATGTATATGTTGTTTGGAGTCCTTGTCATTGTTGCCACTAGTCTACCTGATCCTTCTTTCCTTATTTCACATTCTTTTGACTTGAATATAAGTGTGTGTCCCTAATCACACATTTGGCTCACACTTAGAAAATTATTCTTCATATTTCAAACAAGTAGGACATTTTTTGACACAACATATTTGTTTCCAAGACTGACTATGCTTTTTCCTATAATTTTGGTTGAGTTATCATTGCTAAAAGTGTCAGACCCCTATTTTTCTTTCTTTAGTGTTTCAAATTTGTTTTTGTCTCCATTCATATGATTTGAGCATCCACTTTCAATACACTAATGGATTCATCTTTTTTAGTCTTGTAAGGAAAACCCACATTCCTCAACCTTCAAATCTTCTTACTTCATTTTCCAAGTTCTTTGTTGTTCCCATATATGATTGAAAGGAACATGCCTAGTTTCCCTTGAAGAAACTATCAAATAACTTATGAAATTCCTGGCTATGTGTCCAAAATTGTTACATTTGTAGCATTCAATTTCATATCCCAGAGCACCAAAACCATTATAATTTATGTCAAACGCCTCACGAGGATTTCTAGGATAATTGTCTTCATAATGATTATTGGTATTTTCATAGCTACTTTTGTTCCAGTTGTTTCCACCCTTTGATTCAAAATGGATCCATGAAGGCCTAAAAATAAAAGTTCCCAGAATTAGATGAAACCAACGCCATTGTGTCAGGTGCATCTTGCTGATTCTAGCCATATAATTTTTTCTGAAAAATGGACACAGTATGTGAAATATATCGTGTTCTAGTCGATTTCCCAAACATGCAAAACGTCAACTAGTCAAAGTCAACATGTCGTACTATTGATGTCAGAAGTATGACAGGTGATGTCAACATGATGTCAGCAAGCACACGTGGCAGTACAAGGAGGTGACACGTGTCACTTAGTTTTAGCATTTTCGGGTTGAGTTGGAAAAGTACAAAAATGACACATGGCATTGTACGGATGTGACACGTGGCAGTTCGTATGTGATGTGGCCCAATGATAGGTCAACATGTGGCAGTACGAATGACAGGTGGATGTACGGATGCTTATGTGGTAGGGTGACTGGGAAGTATTGATGATGACCTAGCAGCTGACTTGGCAGTACAGATGCTGACGTGGCACGACACATGGTTATATGGACGTGACGTGGCAGGTGACATGGCAACTGACTATCCATGCTGATTGGATTGATGACTATGTGCTAACTATACCGTATGCGTGAATCATAGGGTGACACGTGGCCCAATCAGAGGGTGCCAAGTGGCACCCCAAATTTTGCCAATATTAGCTGGGTCAAAAAATGTTTTCTTTTGCTCCGAGGGATTTGAACCCTGAACCTCTGGGAGGAGCCACGTCTTTGCGAAATGGGGCGTACCGGTCGGGCTCCATTGTGACTTGTTAAGCCATGTGGAAAGTATTCCATTTAAGTTTGAATGCAACGTGGGTTTAGGGCTATCCTTGGTTAGTGGGGACCAACACAAGGCCACATAACACCCCATGCGACCAGGAGCCAGGGAACTAGGAGCTGGAACAGGGCGTGAGAGGTTAGTACCATGGCCACATGGACCATGCACACATGACCAAGACCATAAACTAGGGGGCCAATGTGCCAGCAGTCAACCCTGGGCCATATGGCAGTTCCCCATATGCCTAGGGGCCCGAAGAAAGGGGGTCGCGACTAGATATTTTCCAAATTTGGGTTTTAAACTATATAATTTGATTTTTTTATGATTTTCAGCCTGTAATAAAGGGATTTTTGCGCATTTTTGGGGGAAGGAGAGCCTGATTTGAGGCCAGATCTTGGGAGGAAGTTGGGATAGGATCACCAACTCAAATCCCATATAAATCATAGGTTTTTGACAGATCTAGAGGTTCATATTAGCATAATGATGATGAGTTTGTGAATCTTGAATCCATTTTTATGCAAGGAAGACATTGAGGAAGAGAACTGTGGAGGCCAATTCTGAGATCTATGCTCAACCTTTTTCAGTGTCATCAGTTGTGTTGGATTCTTGAGGTCAAGTAGAACACATCCAAATCTGTTTTTAATCCTTTTGATACATTTTTGATATACTTTTGAAGCATTGAAGAGAAATAAGAAAGCCTCACCCACTGAGACAAAGACTCAGAGACGTAGGCAATATTTCTAAACTCTGTTAAAAACCTTGATGTTATGGTTTGTTTTTCTTTGTGATTATATTTTGATCTGAATTTCTATATGATGTCTGCAATAATCTCTCATTAAGTTCTTCTTCTTTCCTTAATTCCCAAATGGTAATTGAACACATGTTTAAAACTTAACCAAGTCTTTAAAGGTCATTTTCAAATCAAGTGGTATCAGAGTAGGTTGAAATTTGGTTGTTTGAGTTTGCATGATTACCAGGGAAAAACTAAGTCATGGTGAAGGCGAGATTATAGAAGGAGATCTTGAGATTGGATCGAGAAAGAGGACTTCTAAAAGTGAAAAGATGTCATCGGAAGAAGGAATGTCTCAAAATGAGATTGAGTTGCAAAATACTTTATTCACCATGTCTGAGATGGTAAAGGTATTATATGAGGATTACTTGGAATGGAAGAGACATTTCCAAGGGGAATCTTCAAAACAAGACAAAATTGAAGAAGGAGAGGATCCTCCTAAACTTCCTCCTTCACCTCCTTCTTCTCCATCATCTTCTTCTTCTTCAAGTACAAGTTCAAAATCTACCACAAGAAAACATTCCCTTAAACATAAACATGATATGCCTTTACTTAAGCTTGATGTGAAATTTGAATTGCCCATGTATGATGGTGAAGTCAATGTTGAGAGGCTTGATAATCAGGTCATACAGATGGAAGTTTATTGCAGTGTGCAAGAAATCAAAGATGAGGCAACACAAATCAAGTTTGCATCGCTTTGTCTTGCAGGAACAACACTCATCTGGTGGCAGAGTAAGTTGCAAAATGGTACGCAACAAGTTGGTAATGTATTTCCATCATGGCAAGATTTTTGTTTTGCACTTAGAAAGAAATTTTATCCTTTGGGTTATAAGGAGAAGGCTTTAATTGAATGGCAAAGTCTTAAACTAAGAAAAGGATAAACGGTGCAAGAATACATGGATGAATTTTGTAAGATGGCATTAATGTTAAATATTCCATTACATACACAAGAAACCCTTATGAAGTATATAGGAGGTTTACCTGCACATATTCATAACATTGTATTTATGTTTGGACATACAAATCTTGATGAGGTTTATGTTCAAGCAACATACATTGAAGCAGGGAAAACATGATTTGGTGTATTAGGGGAATCATCTTCACGGAAAGAGGAAAAAATAAATGGGAATGGAAAGAAATAAAATTCATCGAAAGTGAAGGAAGGGACGCTCTCTTGCAAGCATTGCAAGAAAGAAGGGCACGATGATGACCATTGCTGGCAATTGCACCTAGAGAAGAGACCAAAATGGTTCAAAGAAAGGAAAGGGAGGAAAAAATTTACAACAAAAACATGATCAATAGACTTGGGATATGATTAAGGTGATGAGACTAAAATCACAACAATTGGCTTGACAGGTAAAATTAGTGATGGATATGATTCTAGAAGTAAATTTTTTGAGATAAGGGTGAGAAGGAAACATACTAATATTGACACATTGATAGATAATGGATCTCAATCTAACTTGTTTTCATAGGAAGTGGTTAAACAATTTGGATTGACAACTAATCTACATCATAAACCTTACTCACTTAAATGGATAAGCAAGAATCATAAATTGCACATAACAAAGCAATGCACTTTAAAGTTTGCAATTTCATAAAAGTTTTTGGATGAGGTAACATGTGATGTGGTGCCACTAAATGAATGTGGAATGGTCTTAGGAAACCCTTATTTGTATGATCACAAAGAAATATTCTAAATGGAACATAATCGGTATCACTTAACTAGAGAAGGCAATGAATATGTTGTACATGCTCATCACTTAAAAGAAAATCAATCTCTTCAAACAATGGAACAATTAAGGAAGACAACTTATGCAAGAAACACACCTATAATTGTGCCAAGTAAAGTAGTTGATATTAAGCATGAACATGAGATGGTTGTGGAATGGAAATTCAATCATACTTTGCTTCAATATAAGCTAATGTTGTGCAAGCACATAAAACATATTAGTTCATTTGCAGTCATATTTATGATGTTATCGTTGCTAATGTTTTGAAGGATGGTAGTGGCTTCACTAAGATGTGAACGAGTTCAAGTGGATAAAATATAATATCACTTGTCATGGTTGTTTTGCAATTGATTATGCTGCGATAGGTGCACATGATAGATTTTAAAGACAAAGGACAAGTGGCCACACTTGATGATTGGTTAATACCCTTTTGGAGGACCAAAAGGTCTTAGTGGGGAGGCATGATCCAAAATGGATCCAGGAAGGCCCAATAAAATTTCTCAGAATCAGACGAAACCAATTCTATTGTGTCGGGCACGTCACTCGTCGCTTTGATTCCAACCATATATTTTTTTTCGAAAATGGACACCATATGCGAAAGATATCACGTTCTGATTGATTTCCCAAACAGGAGAAAAGTGAACTGGTCAAAGTCAACAAGTCGTACTGCTAACGTCAGCAGTACAACAGGTGACATCATTATGATGTCATCATGATGTCATCACGATGTTAGCAGGGAAACATGGAAGAACGAGGAGGTGTCATGTGTCACTCGATTTTGGCATTTTTAGGTTGAGTTGAACCAGTACGTAAATGAGACGTGGCACTATATGGACGTGACACATGGAAATCCATTTGTGACGTGGCCCAATGATAGGATGACACGTGGCAGTATGGACGACAGGTGGTTGTATAGATGCTGACATGGAAAGGTGAATAGGTAGTATGGATGTTGATGTGGCACGTGACTTGGCAATATGGATGTTGATATGGCACGACACGTGGTTGTACGGTAGTGACATGGAAGCTGACTGTGCATGTTGATTGGGTTGCTAACTGTGTGCTGACTCTACTGTATGAATGAATCATAGGGTGACACATGGCCCAATCATAGGGTGCCACATGGCACCCCAGATTTTGTTTTTTCTCCGAAGGATTCAAACACTGAACCTCCAAGAGCAGTCACATCTTCGCGAAAGGGGGCAAGCCGATCGGGCTCCATTGTGACTTGTTAAGCCATGTGGCGAGTATTCCATTTAAGTTGCATTGCGGCACGGGTTTAGGGCTAGCCTTGGTTGGAGGAGGCAAGTGCGAGGCCACATGATGCCCCACGCGACCATGAGCTAGAGAACTAGGAGCTGGAACAGGGCGCGAGAGGTTAGCACCATGGCCACATGGACCATGCACACATGACTAGAACCTGAAACTAGGGGGCCAACGCACCAACACTCAGCCCATGGCCATATGGAAGCGCCCCATATGCCTAGGGGCCCGGAGAAAAGGGGTTGCGCCCATTTATTTTCCAAATTTGGGTTTTAAACTATATAATTTGATTTTTTTATGATTTTCAGCCTATAATAAAGGGAGTTTTGCCCATTTTTGGGGAATTTGGAGCCCGATTTGAGGCCAGATATTGGGAGGAAGTTGGGATAGGATCACAAACTCAGATCCTTTATAAATCTAAGGTTTTTGACAGACTAGGAGGTTCATATTAGTAGAATGATGATGACTTTTTGAATCTTGAAGCCATTTTTATTTAGGGAAGTCATCGAGGAAGCGAACTTTGGAAGCCAATTCCGGGAGCTACACTCAACCTTTTTTAGTGTCGTTAGTTGTGTTGGAATCTTGAGGTTGAGAAGAACACAACCATACTAGTTTTTAATCCTTTTGATACATTTATGATGTAATTTTGAAGCATTGAAGAGAAATAAGAAAGCCTCACCCACTGAGACAAAGGCCCGAAGACATAGGCAATTTTTTCGAAATCCGTTAACAACCTTGCTATTATGGTTTGATGTTATTTGTGCTTATTTTCTGATCTGCATTTCTATATGATGTCTGCAATAATCTCTCATTAAGTTATTTTTTCCTTAATTCCCAAATGGTAATTGAACACATGCTTAAAACTTAACCAAGTCTTTAAAGATCATTTTTGGATCACCCTTTACATAGGATCTACAATTTATAACTTTATGCTCAAAATTATTCCAAGAATAACACAATTCAATACAAATATTTTGTTACCTGGGTGTGGGTGGTATTCTAGTTGGTTTTGTTATTTTGAAATCATAATCTTCATCTTAGGTCTTCTTCATTGTTTGTTGTTGATTCCATGTTCCTCTAAATGCATAATCTTCTTCTTGATTATTCTTTATTTCCGGTTTTTGTATATCTTCCTTTAGAGGCTTGCATTCTTCTTTATTGATGGAACCCTTGATAGTATATACATAACTTCTTTGTTTTTATTCATTTCCTATCATCATAGAGCTTGACTCCTCATCAATATTATTTTTTTTGTATCCATGTTTAGACTACTCATAGAATGGTTTTTAATTGCAAATGATTTCATCCAGTATTTTGGTGCTATTGCCAAAAATTAGTTGGATGTCCTCCTTTTATAGTTCCTTTCTTAGTGAGACTATTTCAACTTCCGGATTCTTTGTTGTTTTCTTATTTTCTTCCAATTATCTCTTAAATGTTTCTTCAATCACTTTTTCTTCTTCCAACTAAATCCTTAGATCTATGATAGTTTGCTTGGATTCTTCTGAATTTTTTCTAGGGTTTTGAAATCCTTCCTTCAGTTTAATTAACTCTTCTTCGATAGACTTCTCTTTTTTCCTTTATATTCTCAGATCACTTAAGGAACTAATCAATTCTTCCTCAATGTTCACTTTTCCTTCTTCTTCATAGTCTCTTTCATTACTTTCATTACTTTCCTCTTGAGTCTCTAATGAAATGAAGATTACTCTTCTTGAGTCATTGTCATTGTAACATTCCCAACCACATGATGGGATATGCCACTTAAAATTATGAACTTTGATACTAATTTAAATCACCTTGTAACATCACCATATTCAACAACTCATCAATTTACTCTTTTAACGTCCCCAACCTCGAGTTGGGCCATGCCACAAAAAATTATGAATTCTGATACCGTTAAATTAAATAATAAATTCTGCATATGAATATAGTTAATCAGAAATACTAATAACATGCATGCAACAATAAAAAATCATATATAGAATTTAACAATAGAGATTCCATAACAAAAAAATCACAATTGCACACACACAGTAATTGAAACAAGCACATGAAATACACTTATCTCAGGAAATAAACACCAATTGCATGCATACCTTCCATGTTCCTCCCAACCATAGACCACATTGCTCATAATATCAGTAGTGGGTCATCCCCGAGATGGGGCTAAAATCTACCAGGGAAAAGGGAATAATAAGCTAGTCTAAGGTCTGATAAGCAACATAATTGCTTAGTCCAAGGTGTCCAACTGCTGCAACTAGCATACAATATCTCATTCCCCACATGCCTGTCCCACCCCAAGAATTGTTCCCCTTCTCTTCTCAATATTCCCTCGACTACCCCACTTCCCTTTTGGGGCTTCATCAATAGGATGGACACGGAGTCTCAAAGCCTTGTAGCTATTTCCCAACGCACCCAAGAACAATTCCAAGTATTTTATTATCTAGAGAAACTAGCCACGGGCCTGACAACCCACCTCTTTGACCATGGGCCTAACAACCTTCCTCTTACACCAACAACAAGCCAGGTACAGGTACAAATGGTAGCACCAATGAGTGGATGGTAGGAAATCATGAGTGAATGATGAATGAATAATCTACGAATAATGGGAAATACACTAAATCTCCCTATAATATATATGCATGTGCCTTTTATGACACATGGCACCCAAGGGGCTCCCTTGTCCCCTCTTTTGAAAATTAGGATGTATAAAGTTATATCCATACTTTAACCTTTTAGGAACATTAATATAATATTCCAATCGGATTAATCCCCCTAGCTTAGCCCCTTTTTATATAATCTCAACCCCCTTTACCTTTCTAGTGGAGTTTATCCCCCCCATCTATTTTGTTTGTGTTAAACCCTAATATTGGCTCATTACCGCTTAATTTGGGTCATATTAGATTAGTAATGTTATTTTGTTTATGTCAGCTTTATTCCATTAGTTGTAATTATACCTCCTAGTCTCCTATATATACCAAGGATACATTTTCATTCGGAATCATCTTGTACTTGAACATTTAAGCGGGGTAAAAGGAGGTTTACCCCTCAATGAGGCTTATTATCTGAAATTATCTATTTTTCAAGGCGTTGATTACTTTTTCTGAGGTTTTTCTATGCTATATTGATATTTGGTTCTTAACATATGGTATTAGAGCTCAAGGTCTTGGGGTTTCGCTGCTACATCTGAGACACCTTGTAATTTTCACTATAATTTTTTTTCTACAATGTTTCAGAAGGAACGTCTTGGAGGATATTTAGTAGACGGATCAAGGTACGTTGGGTTAAAATTTCATCTCCTAAGGCCTTATAATTTCGGAGATATATCCTATACAAGATAGGGTTCTGGAATCATTCTGAACTGAGTCATTGTGGAATTTTTTCTATAAATAATTTTTTGTAACGTTTCATACCCTGAAATCCTGAGGATATTCACAGAAATTAGTAAGGTATCTGTGGTAAAACTTTCAGCTTCTGGGTCATCTTAAATTTGTAGATACAACCTGTGTAAGATAGGGTATCGGACTAGTCCTATTGACTAGTTTCAAGAAGGTGTTCCAAGTAAAACAATCATAACATCTTCCTAGAGTATCCAAATTGAGTGGGACTAGTTTCATTGGATTGTGGGCAGTCTGTAGTATTTCTGGTATGAGTTTCATAATTTTATATCAATTATTTTGTATGGGGCATGCTATACAAGTGAGATCTCCTACAAATGACAAAAAGAGGCAAGTTGTGGGCAAGTTATCGTAAATTCCACTTAGCACATCCAATTTTGATCAGACTTGTGGAATTGCAGAGAAGAAATATCAGAGAACTAGATAAAAGAAAATTTCATACCCAAAAGGGTCAAAACGTGGGAGATACAACAAAATAAATATTTTCTAGCAGAACGACCTCAAAATCAAGGTTCAAAAGTGATACTTGGCCAACATGCCACCCAAAAAGGGAACTTCTACACCAAATAAGCCTCCAGACAATCCTACTTGCACTCTTGATGAAGGTGAAGAAATGCATAGGGACATAAATGATTTGCAAAATAAGTTAGTAACAAAAGATGAAATACAAGAGATGGAAACTAAGTTGGAGGCAAGGATGGATGGTTTAAAAGAGGAGATCCTGGAAGTATTGAAAATTTTTATAACAGAGAAGACACCTGAAAGTAAAAATGCATCCCATAAAATTCATGATGAGGACACAAGGAAGGTGAATCAAGAATGGAGAAACTCCAACTTTGGGTTGACGACCAACCACGTTCCTAAGATCGATATGAGGAAGTTTGATGGAAAGGACCCAATCACATGGATACTTCAGATGGAGCAATTCTTTGATCTACATAATGTGCCACATACACAAAAGGTACGAATTGCTTCTTTATATTTAGAAC
>SNQJ01S0026101.1:16290-57061 GCA_010110895.2 Picea sitchensis | reverse complement strand
ACCTAGTTTTCCATGTTTCATGCTTAAATAAGGTTATAGGTGACAAGATCCCAATTCAAACTATATTTCCAGAACTTGACGAGGAAGGAAAAATCATATTGGAGCCTGAAGCCATCACTAACACAAAAATTCGCTAGCTGAGGAATAGATCCATTTCAGACTATCTCATTAAATGGAGGAAACTACCGGCTAAAGATTTCACTTGGGAAGATGAGTCTTTTATACAGAAGCATCCAGAGTTACTCAAGCGTTGCGAACGACACTTGTCTCAAGGGGAGGGGCATGTTAAGCCCTAATATTGTCTCATTACCCTTAATTGAGGCATATTAGATTAGTAATGTTATTTTATTTATGTCGGCTTTATTCCATTAGTTGTAATTATACCTCCTAGTCTCCTATATATACCAATGAGACATTTTCATTTGGAATCATCTTGTACTTGAACATTTAAGTGGGGTATAAGGAGGTTGCCCCCTTGAAGAGGCTTATTATATGAAATTATCTCTTTTTCAAGGCGTTGAGTACTTTTTCTGAGGTTTTTCTATGCTATATTCATATCTGGTTCTTAACAGTTTGGTTGGTTTGCAGTAGTGGTTTACTTTATTAATAATATGAGTATGATTTACAATTTAAAATATAGGCACGTTGGCCTTTAGCATCTAGGATCTCTGGCCTAATAATCATATAAAAATTCTGGCCTATAATAACCTAGCTCGCCAACCTATAAAACACAAACATATATACAAAGCCCCCTGGCCTCAAGATCACGCACTCAACCAATTTGCATGGAACTTTGGGATATGTGCGCTCTTCTTTTATTGTGCCATCCTCACACACTTACACACATGTGTGATACATTATAAAATGTTCACACTTCTTTAGTATGATATTACCGTGCACCGAATCAATGCACGTAGAATCAAACCAACGACCTTGTACCACCATCTCACCAACTTATATGTATAATTACATTTACATTTACAATTGGGTTTCAGCCTAGGGGTATTACATTCCCCTCCCCCTTATTTATGTACTTTCCTCAGTGCATTATATACCACGTTCAATTCAAAATGACTCAAAAAGATCCATGCCTTTGCAAATGAATATTTATACCCACCTGGTGCACTTCTTTCAAGCACCAAAAATTCATGTCTGCATACCACAATTGGTAGTCATTTTCTCTATTCCATAGAGTTGGTTCAGGAAAGAATCCTACTCATTGTTCCATTTTACACACCCTCATTCTTACAACTACCATGCCATAAGAATCCTTGATTTTTTTCTTCCTTGGTGCACTCACCCTTCTAGGATCAGGTATCCCTTCACTGCTACACAGTCCCTCAATGATCCATCTTTCCAGGGCTTTCACACACAAGGAGAGAGCTAACTCATTTCCATAACCCCACCAAGATTCTACATTTATAGGGTTCCAATGTCTCCAACAATAGTTGTTCTTCCCAAGAATTCCAAATTTAATAAATATTATCTCATATGTATCACACACATACATTTTTTATGAGAGAATATTATAAAAACTTCATTTAGAAATTCAAATTTATCTCATAAGGAAACTTCAATTTTTTTTCCCAAAATATAAAATTTTGTTTTATAATTTTCTTGGTTGTTCCAACAATAGGCATCGATATTTATTATGGATTTCTTCATCCCCATATTGGAGACCACTTTTTCCTACAATACTTCCTTCTTGCAATTAGCCAAGCAGATCATTAGTATCTCATGTACAATATACTTTCATTGCAATATGTACAAAAACTTATAAAGTAATTTTATAAGTGTCTACAATTAACAATTTAATCACAACTATCAAGCAACTTATTAAATAGAATGAAATCATCATTATTTTGCATAGGAATTTTTCAGCCATTAGGATTTCCATTCTTTCAACATCATTATTTTTATTACTCTATTTCCTGAACAAAAATTTCCTGTAGTTATTGCTCATGTGGCTACTTGACTTGCAACTTTCCTGTTGCAACATCTAACATCCCCTGAAATGTCCTCACCTCCATGAGTTAGTAATAATTGTAACATTTCAATTGTTAGCATAATCATTTCCATTAAATAAAATATAGGCATTCATTCACAAAAAGACATTCAATCATAACAATTATATCATGCATAAGTGCAACTCGCAACACATATCTATTCAATGCACCTTTGCATTGATTTTTTTTAGAATGCTCTATATATAAGTCATGTATCTCAGCATTGGTAAATTGGAAGGTCTAGCCAATGTCTTGATACCTTCTCCATACACTTCCTATTTATTGTTCAACTATTTGGATGTCTTCCTTTTCTATCCAAACACTACACCAAGAATATAATTTTGTGGTGTTCATTGGTGTTAGAAAAAAGGTTGCAGTCCAAATATTATTTAGAAGTAGGAATTCCATTGGATATTTGTTTGGTACGTAGCCTTTCCATAACCAACCATGTCATGGTCTCATACATGACTAGCTTTTCTGGCATCCATTCCTATAACAGGGTCATACACTTTATTGCTCTGGTTATTAGCTCATAACCAAATAACATGACATGCTACTATGTCATTGTATGCATTCAAAATCTAAGAAGATTTTATAATTATTACAAGCTTCCATCCTTTACCCCACATAGTGGTATCTTATTCCCATTAATGCATTCAATAATGTAATAAAAATAAACTCTGACTGAGGAAATTATTACCAAAATTCCCTCTAGCAATTAAGTAATAAAATTGCATAAAACTCATACTTGCATAGCTGCCATTAAATAATTTTGATGCTACCTGATTAGATGATAACAATAGAAGCTCCCATGCCTCCTTTTGTTTTAAATCCTATAATCAATACTTTAGCTTTCCGTTGCTTCCCTCCATATGCAACAACATTAGTAGAAACACTTGCAATCATGCAATAATTCTCCCTTTCCTGGTACAACAACCACCATTAGAGGCTTTCATATTAATATATATTCAACAATAGACTAACCCTAGTCTTATTATGTTATATATGTATATTAACAAATCTTTATTCATCAATGCATATTTATATGCACTAATAATGCATCATTAGCATGCTCATAAATGCATTTGCATGCTAATTTCCTATACTATGTATGGTTGTCCAACAAGCCATAATATAATTGTTTCTATAGTAATTGCAACAACCTCTTTATCCCTATATGAATCTTCTTTGTTGTTCTTATAATACCTCAATTCTTCCTGGATTCCTAAATCTTCTTGTGTTCTTACAAAAGAAATCAGTGTGCATGATTGTTTTCTATCCTGAGTACTTTTCCATCCCAATATTTCTTGACTACGTTCTACATTTGTAGCCATATATTATGATGATATTAATTTTCAGCATTTCACTATTACTTGGATCCCTCTAATCCAACACCTACATTACTGAATTACATTTCCATCCATTCTCTCATATTGGATTTATATCTTCAACTTCTATTTACTCTTTTGGACCAAACCGATTCAGCCTTTCCTTGATTGAACATATCATCCTTTATAGTTTTATAGTTTCTTGCACCATACTCTTCTCTTTTCTTAGCCACCCAGCCTCAAACATGACCTACACAGTCAATTCTCCAGCATGTTGCAATACCCAAATGTTTATTTTTCCAATTGATATGGGTTCTCATATTTTATTTCTTTTGCATTCATTACCAAGCATAGAATCATTTTTATTCTTCATGGTTCCTTATTGCTTTCTTTTTAGAGAAATCATCTCCATGTTTGAATCCTTTTTGGATTGACATCTCGATGTACCCTGTCAATGCACTCATCTCTTGGGAATGTACTCAAAATTCCTTCTTATTTTTGTCAAAGTTACTTGAATGTTGCAGAAGGCTTTGTATAACTTGGTATCCATCTAATGGTACCTTTCCACTATCTTAAATTACTCTGGAACTTCATCTAATTTCTAATTCAATTAGATTCAAGTAATTCCTCTCCTAGGAGTTTGATTGTATCAGTATAGATCTTATCTTCCCATAGTATATTGTTTTATGCATATACCAACACTCTTTACTTATGTTGACCTTCATTTCTTCACCCTTGAAGCGATGAACTTCATACCATGCCTCCATTGTCCACTCTGATAACCATGATGGAAGTACTACCCCCAAACTATGTGATTGTTCCTTGGAGTTTTTATCCTTATCTCCAAACTTATGCTATGTCTTTGTTGGATGTATGGGTTGACCCGGGTTCTACCTTAGTTCTCTAACAAAACCCTTTACACCATTGGCCCTTCAGGTAACCCAGAAGGCTACACCATGCACAGAGTGCACAATGCAGTCTCACCCGAGATGGATTATGGGTGACTGTAGGATGCATATGTTTGAAGTCATGGAAGGGGTTGGGGATGTTATTTTTGCTTCTATTCTATGTTAAATCATATTCTACCATCACAATCATCAGATCTACCATTTTATTCATTTAATGACATATATTTTGCATGATTATACTAGGGTGCACTACAAATAAACCCTTACAGATGCATTCATCTAACCATTCATTCATTATAAATCATATAAAAAGAACACATCACACATAAAGACACCATTTTTATCATGGTTCACCCTCGTAGGCTACGTCTACAAATATCTTCTTCTTATTTCTTATTCTTCATAAAAATAGCACTACACGCATTACATCAAAGGGTGCATTTGGAATGAACATAAGTTTAGTGGGGAGGTGAACCAACGTTGCACCAAGATCCAGAACTTTCAACCCTACCCTCAATTGCATCTCAAAACTGACTCCATTATCTCCTCAACTATATGACCAAAAACCAATCATACCAAAGACTCAAGACTCAAAAGGGTTCTCCAAAAGTAAGTTATTTTCTCTCAAAAAAGGACACCTCAATCTACCTCATACATCTTCTATTTATACTACAAAATGGGTTAAAACCCTTACATTATGAGTCCAAAACCACAATTCTAAGTGGACTCCACTTTTCCACTCTCTAACTTCCTTCAACATGGTTGGTCTTTGATCCAACTCTTCCTTTCACTAAACTTCCTTCTTTCTCGGTGCGTTGCTTCCTTTGCCCTTTTTTCAAGCTGGTCTTTCTTCTTTTCTGGTGTGCGTTGTTTCCTTTGGTCCATTCTACCTCGCTTATTGCACCTAAATCCCAAAATTTCCTGATCCAACAGGCACCCAACACTAACATGTGGCTTGTCCAGATCCACTTAGGTTGTGTGTGCCTCCTGCACTAATTTCTGTAATTCTTGGAACTTCTTTGTTATTTCATCTCCTTTTTCCTTCATTTGTGCATTCTTCGATGTGAGGGTCTCCACGTCATGTGCTGTAACGTGCTCCTTCAAAACTTGTATTCTTTCTGAATGGGTTTGTTCCTTTCTTAATTTATCTATTTCTAGCGTTCTTATCATCTGTTCTTCTTATTCTTTTAGGGGCTTCAACTGAGCCTATCTAATCTGACATTCCTCTTGGATTGTCTTTACTTCTGCTTGCAAGTTTTTCATTTCCTACGCGACCCTCAGTCTTAGGGGTATGGACTTTTTTTTTGTCATTACTTCAAATCCTGAACTGCAACGCTCAAATTTTCTTGTCTCTACTCCAGCTTCTAGATCCTCTCATATTTTTCTAGACTTGTCCATATTTGTGTTGTCCTCTCGTAAAGTTCTAATATTTCATTGACTTCTAGCACAATACTATCTTCTTGTTCAGTGGCCTATTGCTCCCTTTTAGATCTGATTTTTGGAGGTGTGGTGGGTGTCATTTTCTCTACTAACTCTTCGATCTCTTCATGTACTCGTCCATCGCATGCGCGATCTTCTATAGATTTTATTTTGAGTTGATTTCCACTGCTAGTGCACTCTCCGGAATTGTTTGGAAGACCTCTTCAAGTATTTTCTCCAAACTATATGCACATCATTTTTCCTCTTCTCGTTCCAGTTGCACTTCTGTAATAACAGTTTCCAACACTTCCTTAGCTTCCCTAGATGTATCCAGGTTTGTTGCATCCATCCTTTCTCTAGATTGAACCTATTGCGCTATTCTCATCTGTAACTTATATAATGATTTTCTTGGAATATTGGATAGTGCCAAGTCCAACTGTTCCACATCCTTCAAGGGTGGTTGCACGGTTTCCTCATCTACTTGTAACATATTATGGCTTATTTGGAATGTTGCGCTCCCCACTATTTCTATATGGAATGTCTCCTTCTCTTCATGAATTAGTGCCTGCTACACTTTGATTCTCTGATGTGTGACAACGAGTTGTAAGTTTTCCAGAACTTATTTAACTTCCAATATATTTTCCATGAGTTCTTCTCTTTGAGATTCCATGACATATAGTTCTTCCTCTCCTCGGTCTTGTACCTTATCAGCTATTAAATCTTCATCATCTTATGTGATTGTGAGTTCAATGACATTCTTATATGCCCTCATATTCTTCCTCTGTTCTCTCATCTTCATTATTGATTTCCTATTTTCTATCTACACGGGTCTTGTGACCTCTGGTATACTTCTAGTCCTTATCTCCTGAGTTGAGATGTCATTTTTATTTTTTTCTTCCCCATTGGTTCTTTCTTCTTTGTTAGTTCCTAGCACTGAGGCTCTTGGTATTTTTTCCTTCTTGCTTGGTTTCTTTACTGTTGTGCCAGTACCTGTGGATTTACTGTGCTCGACTACTTTTATAGTATTTGCATCTGGGATACTATATTTATGTGTTGTAGAAACTTATGCTCATTATTTTCCCTTTGTCCCGTTCTTCCCTACTACTGGAACCATCCACTAATCCAACCATTCTACAAGTACCCACTGGACTTATTCTGTTGTAATAAAATAATGCATCTTGAGCCATGTTTGTTTAGGGTCTCTTTTTTATTTTATCCATGTGTTATGTATGAATTCCTTGAAATTGGATATCCCCTCATGTTCCTTCACCAATTCAGGTGATATTATCCTAGCATTGAGGCTCTTGGTATTGTTTCCTTATTCCTTGGTTTCTTTGCTACTCTGCTAGTACCTGTGGATTTGTTGCGCTCGACTGATTTTATAGTATTTGTATCTGGGCTACTAGATTTCTGCATTGTAGAAACTTCTTCTCTTTCTTTTCCCTTTGTCTTATTCTTCCCTTCTACTGGCACCTTTCACTGATCCAACCATTCTACGAGTACCCGCTAGACTTATTTTGTTGTAATACAATAATGCATCTTGAGCCATGTATATATAGGGTCTCTTTTTTCTTGTATCCATGTGTTATCTCTGGATGCCTTGAAATTGGATATCCCCTCATGTTCCTTCACCACTTAAGGTGAGATTCTCCATGTATTTGTAATCTTCTTCTGTATCTCTTGGATATACATGCCAAAAATACTTGCGTTGGATTTCCTTTGTTTGGCATTTATGTTGTGTCACAAATTTCCATACCTGACTGTGCCACATCTTCCTATTCTTCCAAAAACATGGAATATGTTTACTTCTCCCATGCATCTTTGGCTATCAGAATTAACAACCAGGAATAGTGGTACTTTGTTCCAACATTCTATGCATCCCTGCAGTATTCTAAGAAAAGGTTGAGTAGATACGATGCCCAACTGATAACTGTACCTTTGGCGCACTGCGCAGTTGCTGCGACCACCCCTATAAGTGCCTCTTCTTTGCACCATTTCCTCAATAGCTTGCAGGCCATCAAATTTGTCACAAATATGGTAGCAGGGTCATTAATGTTCTTGATAATCATCCCCTTGTTGCCTCTGTCTATACTAAAATTTTCCTTTACTTCTTCTGCAATATTTTTTTCCTTTTTTTTCATTGAGGCATTGCTATGGATTTACCCCATCTGTCAGTAATCATATCAACTTGGAAATTAGTTTGACATCTATTGGGACAGGTATGTCCATCCATAAAAATCCTCCATGTATGCATGCCATTTTTTGTTCATGCATGCATTGACATCTCTCCTCCTGTCAAAATGAGGTATTTCCAGCAAATTCATTATGTCAAAGTTGTAAAGTTTGATTATCCACTGTTTAGGTTCCATAATCAAGATTCCTATCCAATTTGACCCCGTGTTCTCCACATAAACCTCATGCACAATATATGGTAACTTGGTGACTTCTTTCACATCGTGATTTTCATACCATAATTTGGGAAAAAATGCTAACATATCCTCCACAATGATGACTGAGTTCAGAGTGTGAGTAACTGACAACTCAATATGTATTTGCATGCATACTATTGTCTTCTTCATCGACAACCTGATTGTCATTTCATCCAGGTTTTCTTCTTCTTGCATTTCCTCATCCATGGCATAATCATCCTCGACCTATGGGTTTTCCTCTGCTGCAGGTGTATCATAATCTATTTTTTCATTGTCATTGTCATCTTGTTCTCCCTCTACGTGCACCATTTCTAAGGTTTATGTGCTAGGTTTCGTTCCATCCTAGGGTTTCGGCCTTACGTTGCTTGGCTAACTTTTTCTGCTTCTTCTGCTGGGTTTTCTTCTTCAATCCACATTGGGATAATGGATTCACTCTCCATAGTGGGAATATCGTCCACATTGACCACTCCGGTCATTTATTCTAGTGGTTTGTTACTGCTATGGGTCCTTCGCATGAACTAGATTAGTTGTCCAAACTTTGGCGGCGCCATCTTCTTGTCTTTAGGAAAAATATACTATAGATCTCGGTCGGGTCCTTCACTTGTTCTCAGTTATTCGCACTGGTTTTGCTCAGTTTCTCAGTCACTCAAAAATCACAAGTGTTTTGTATTTTCCATACTTTTCCCATTTTTCAGACTCTGTCATTAATGCTTTGGTGTGTCCTTTCTTTTTTGTTCACCAGTTTTCCAGTTTTCCAGTCATTCAACATCCCGTCGCATAGTGTTTATTTTTCCTGCACACAGTATTATGAATTATGTCGCACCAATGTTACGTTTGTTGCGCACTGACATTCTCAACTATTTGTCTATCACTTATTCCTCTAACTACTTCTTTTTATCTCTTACTTCATTTTTCTACTTTTCTTTTCCTTTTTCTTCTTTTAACTCCTACTATTTACAATATGTACAAGTCTAATTGTTGTACTGCAACTAATGAGAGTTAGTAGGTTGATTTTCCGTATACAGTTTCAGTTGAATACCATTCACTAATCCTTGAACTTCCTTGCTTGCTAAATATTGCAGTTGTACAACACCTCCATCTGTGATAGACTTTATCTGATATGGCCCTAGCCAATGCATTCTAAGATTCTCTAGGTGTTGCAAATACTTACTGTCATAGAGGAGAACCATATCTCCTTCTTAAAGTTATTCTTCTTGATATGTCTGTCAAGTCATGCTTTATCCTTCTTTCTATGATTCTGTCTTCTTTTAGTTCCATAAATTGAACCAACCTTTCCTATGCTACACCCCTTTCTGTCATATATGTAATTGTTGCAATGCATAGACTTGGTATCAAATACTCTAAGGGAACTACTGCTTCATTTCCATACACTAATCTAAAGGGTGTCTACCCTGTTAGATTCTTACATGTAGTTCTATAAGCCCAAAGTACTTCTAGTACCTTCAAATCCCAATAATCTATGTTCACATTACAAATCTTTGTCAAGGCATTCTCCAAATCCTTGTTGAAGGCTTCCATTGTTCCATTTTCTTGAGGATGATAAGGAGTGCTCTTCTAGTAATGTACCTTAAACTCTTCAAGAATCGCCTCAGTTTTTTTTTTAATAAAGTGAGTCCCCTGATCACTCATCAATATTCTTGGACATCCAAACCTTGTTACTATCTATTCAAATAAAATGTGTGTTGCAGTATCTACATTGCAGTCCTTTACTGGTGATTCCTCAGCCCATTTGGTTAAGTATTCCATTGTTGTAATAATATATCTGTCTCCTGATCTTCTGGCTCATGGATTAATTGGATCTACAAAATCTATTTCCCACTTATCAAACACTTGTAAAGTTACTTGAGGTCTTAATGGAATTTCATCCCTCCTGGATGGTTTCCCAACTCTTGACAAACATCATACTTTTGACAGTATTCCTTTGAATCCTTATGAACTGTTTTCCACCATAATCATGTGCGTAATACCTTTTGTGCAATATATTTCCCCGTGTAGTGTCCTCCAACAATCCCTTCATGTGCCTCTCCTAAAATGATAGACCTTTCATGCTCTATCACACATCTCCTTAAGATGTTATCTACTCCAATTTTGTATAAATCACCTACAATCAACTGATAATATGCATCTTTGAACACCATTTTTTTCTTCTGTGTAGTAGTAAATTCTCTTGGTGCAAATCCTATACTCAAAAACTCAATGATATCCTCAAAATGCTCATCAGCTATCTATACTGAAAACAATTGTGCATCCATAATTTTTTCTTCCAAGTTATTGGGTTCTTCCCATTAGTTATCCTAGATAAGTGATATGGTATTGCATTCAATCTTCCAGGCTTCACCACAACTTCAAAGTCAAATTCTTGGAACAAAAGTAGTCATCTGAATATCCTTCCCCTCAACACTAGTTTATTGACTAAGTATCTCATAGAAGAATGATATGTAAACATATTGAAATGTTTCCCTAACAAGTAATGTGTGTATTTCTACAAAGCATACACTATAGCTAATCCGTCTCTTTATGTAGTGTTATAGTTTTGTTCCAAATCTGATAACTTTCTACTTGCAAATGAAATAGGGTGATCTATATCACCTTCTCCTGGTTGTGTTAATACTTATCCTAATGCTATTGTAGATTCATCCACATTCACATGGAATTCTTTTTCCCAATCTAGAAACACTAAAATCGACGCAGTAACCATCTTCTCCTTTAAAATATCCAAACTTTGTTGGCATTCATCATTCCACTGATACTCAGTGTCCTTCTTCAATAAATTATCCATTGGCGCAGTAATTTGTGCATATCCTCTTATGAACTTCCTGTAATATCCTATATGTCCCAATGTAATCTTCAATTGACACACTAAATTTGTTGTGGTAAGTTAACTATGACAATAATTTTAGCAGGATCAACCAGCAGATCTTGTTTACACACCACATCCCCTATCAAAATACCAAAAGGTGCGCTGAAAATAGATTTCTTGATATTCAATTATATATGACATGGTTTTCATTTGTCTAACATTGATCTTAGTACTCCAAGATGGTGCCTTGGTAAGATAAACATTGTCCAATCATCCAAGTAAACCTTCAAAAAATTATGAATAAATTACTTAAAATTTGCTACTACTACTCTTGAAAAAATGGTTGGTACATTCTTCAACCCAAATGACATAACTTTATACTGAAATCATCCCCATTCTATCACAAATGTTTTCTTGTGTCTACATTCTGGTGCTATCCTTATCTAATGATATCCTAAAAATCCATCTGTAAAAGAATAAGCTTCTTGACCTCCTACATTCTCCAAATCTTCATCTGTAAATGTGGTAGGAAAAGGATCGTGTAAGAAAGCATCATTCAATTTTCTAAAATCTACAAAAATCCCGATACCTCCTTGCTTCTTTTCTTGTGCCACCATAGGACTAATCCATTATGACCCTTCCACAGGTTGTATAACACCAACTTCCATCATCTTGTCAATTTCTTCCTTCACTTTCTCTTTGTATATTGGATTCAATATGTAGGGTCTCTATCTTATAGGTCTATATTCTATCTTCAAAGGGATATTCATATTTCATAGTTCCCCTTATAATCCCTTCATTTATGAAAATGTCACTAGGAATAAGTCACTGTACTCATGTAGTAATTCTGTGATTCTTTCTACTGTTTGATTATCCCAATAATCTCTGATACTAACAATCTTTGGGTTTTCTGGAATTCTAATGTTTACCTTCTTGATATTTAATGGTGAAACATAATCTTCTGAATCAAGATTAGGAAATTCTATTTCCCTTTCTCCTTCAAATTTTGAGATCTGAATATTGTGCGGGTTATCCTCTGTTGGATCTTCTTCTTCTATGACGTGAAAACAGTGTTACAATAGTTTCACTGTCCGTCTATTCTACTTCAGATATGTTGGAATTACTTCAAATTTTGGTTCTTCAAATATTATATCTCTTACCACCTTCAACGTTGTATCTATCTCTGGACTTTCATGCTCAAAGGAAAATGTAATTACAATTTTTGGTTGTATCTCTCCCCAGTTTGTAGTTTCTCTGTGTTGTTCCTGTTCTGTATACTAGTTCTTTGAAATGCCTTCTAGTGTGTGAATAAAATGATGTGGCCATTCTTCTGGTTCCATTCTTCTGGTGGTACTAATATCCATTGAACCATGCAACTATATACAAGTTATTTAGGTTGTCCAATTCCATCATATTTCTCCTGATATTTTTTCTCCTTTTCTACGTTGAATCTGATGCATAGTAACCTCTTGCACTGAAACCAGTTGTTGATATTCTCCTTGTGTGTACCCCACCAACATGAAGGTGTAGGTTTCAAAGCAATATCTAATGCTGGTAATCTCTAAATTTCTACTAATTCTATTTCAAAATTCATTAAAAAATATTTGAATTCATTCATACCATAAAAAGTAGGAGGCTCTCTTACCTCTTAACCAATCCATCTCAATGTGTGCATCATTTTGGCACATATTTTGGAGGATAATTCATGTAGTCATTATTTTCATTTTTCTAGCCTTGTGTTAGATTCTGAAGCACAACAACTAATACTCCTCCAACTGAGCATGCCATCTGCAATTGGGTTGATATAATATTCTCCGCGCGTGCTAGTTCTGTGTAACTGATTTACATCTTCTGTAAGAATACTATCTATCACAGACTCCATATACATTCCTCCTTTTGATGGATCTAATGGCACAATAAATCTGTATCCTCTAGATTCAAAGATCATTTTCCTTTTCTTTAAATTGATAATATCCTGGTTATCAAAATCCCAATCTAGGCCCAACAAAGTTGGATATGGTGACGTATTATCTATTATGTCAATGACTTCGAAATCGGCCATGGTGCGCACACCAATTAGATCTACTAGAGTTCCTATCAATATTCCAATTGGAACTACTTTGTGTTGATTAGCTAACTTTAAATGAATAGGTGAGTACCCCAATTGAGGTTCTCCCATAGATTCACATGTTTTCTTTGGTAGAACATTGACTTCAAATCCTAAGTCTAGTATGATATCCCCCATATTGAAATATCCTATGTTTGCATTCAATATGAATTCTCTACTTGTTCTTCTCTTCTTCTGGACTTGATTCACTATATTTACCCCTTCTTCCCCAGGATGGCACTTTTCTAAAAAAAAATGCAATATTTGTAAATAGTCCTTATCATTCAGAAACTATACACAAGATCCAAAAAAGTTTCTTGAGTTAATTACTCTCTCTGAAGGATTCTCTTTGCTAGTTTGATTACATAGTGGAGGCATGTCATACACTGGTATCTGATATACTGGCTTCGTTCTTGACATAGAAGCAATGTTTTCCTTCAAAATACCATGCCTAGCCTCCTTAAATATCTCCTTTTCTTTGTGCACATCAAACTTATGGTCAGGTGTTGTATTCTTCCTGACCCACTGGTATCGGTCCTGATACTTCTTGGCTGCATCTTCTCCTGTATTAGCTTCACCTATAGTAACAATGTTAATCTTCTTCCCATATTCTTCTCTATTTTCCATCCTGATCCATTGCACATTCTGGTTGGTATGGTTCCTCTTGTCCTGCATCTTTTCAAAAAGTGTTGGGCAATCTTTTGTTTCATGGTATGTTGAGTGACAATACATACATGTCACAGGTGGTTGTGGGAAGTATCTTTCATAGTGCCTAGGTTTCTAACAGTTGTGACACACTACCGATCCTCGACCTCCTCCAAAGCTTCTACCTTTGCGACATCCTCCTCTATTTCCTTGATTATCTCCGTGTAGTGTATTATACTGTGGCTACACAATATTGTACTATGATGGTGTTGCGCACTGATGTGCGGGATTATATTGTTGTTTTCCCTAACACTAATGTGCATTATACTGTGGTTGTGGCTAAAATTGTCGCACGGGATTATATTGTGGCTATTGCCCATTGTTATACTGTGGCTGCTACGCAGGTTGTCTTGTTTTTTGGCATGTTTAAAGTAAGAGTGTGGAACAGAAGGCAAAGAAAAAGGAAGCGTAAACTTAGGAGGAGGAGTGCATAGTATGCAGATATCAAAGCTTAGAAGAGATAACTCTTTGCGCTTTCCAGAAGTGCATTCGAGGTCCAAGAAAAGGACACACAGGAGGAGAAAATATCGAGACCTTTGAACACTTAGAAAAACCTTCTAAGTTAGAGAGATCAGAAATCTCAGGAGGAAGAGAAATAGTGGTCATTGGATCACCAATCCTGAATACCCAATGACTGTTACATCAACGTCCAGTGATGAGAGGAAGTGCATAAGAGAAGTACAGATATGATCCATTGGATCTGAGCATCGAGGATCAACAGTCGTTGGATCCATAAGTAAATGCAATAAGGTTAAGAATTTGATGAGAATAGGACAATGAACTTTTCAAAGTCCTGAAGTAAGTAGGAATCGTCCATCGTCAAGACTGACAGGTGGCACACGATCCTCAAGTTTTTCAAGTTTGAGACTTGAAAAACCCAAAGTCCATAGATTCGAAGAGTCGAAGTAAGCGAATGTCATCATATTAGTTTTAGGTGGAAGGATAGGATAATCTAGAAAAGAAACATCGTAGAAAGATCGAGCCGTCAATATGAGAACATGATCGATGAACAACATTTAGTTTGGGTCTAAAAGTTGCGAGGAGGTTATTGTTCGGGGACTCTCACTTCGGAAGAATTGGCGACTTGAAAAGTCAAAATACCCGAAGTCCCGAAGGTCGAATTCCTGAAGTGAATGAGGATCCATGTTAGCAAGGACACATGGCACAATGAGACAATGAAAAGTGTCAAGTTGATTCCTCATTACAGGTACATGAAAATCACAAATCCGAGTGACATGTGGTAGCTACTAGGGTCATGACACATCATCAAGTGACGTAAGTAAGTGATGTCACTCTGTGAGTTTTAATTCGGGAGTTTTACCATGAGTAGATTCCCTAAGTCCCTAATGCCAAAGTCTCAAAGTGGATACGAGTCATCCTATCTGAATATCACTTCATATGCATTCTCAATCGTTGATCTAGTACAGTGGAAGGACAGTGTAAGTGGAAGTGTTAACCGACAGCAAGCGGTTTCCACTACCTATGACTTATTCATCATGTGACCACTCTAGAAGAGAATGAAGTAGCGATCAGCTTAAAGTCCCAAAGTGTCAAATTCACTTATGATTGTTGATCATGCAAGAGTGTACGTGTCAACGAATCGTGAACTCTGGGCAAAACTATTTTGGGAAAATGCGAAGGAGAAAGGTTTGAGATTGCTGAAGGCTGAAGTCCTAGAGCTGAGGATAGCCATTGGATTAATGAGGGACACACGTCGTTGGATCATGGACTCTAGGTGAAATTCTCTGAGAGAAAGTAGAGTTTGAGAATCAAAACTCTCGAAGCCCCAAAGGAGAAATCGATCTCGTCCATTGGTTTGGAGGGCCACATGTCACCTGATCGTTGAGACTAAGGATCATGCGTGGACAGAGGAAAGAAGGCATGAAAGGAAGATAGATTAGAGTCATTGATCAAAGGAGCACCGTCAAGATCATGAGATCGATGGTCCCATCGCATTTCGGGGCCAGAACATGCTCGTGTCTTAATGTTTTGTGAGTGTTCCAAAATCAAAACCATGGTTTTGGAGAAAGGACATGTGGAGGATCATAGTGAATTGTGAGGCGAAAATCAGTTTGGTATAAACCACCTTTGGATGCACCCACAATCACATGGTCACTTGAGCTCATTGCCCAAGGTTATATCAAGGGAGGAGCTAGCACATTTCTAGGCTTCACTTTGGAGTTCGAGAGATTAGGAGTTAGGAGATTCGAGGTGACTCACGACAGATGACCCAAAACGTGAAGTCCCAAAGTGATTGGCCCCTGGTCACTTCCGGTGGTCACGTGAAAGGAAGGGGCTTAGCAAGAAAATATAGCACCCACTGCGAAGTTTTCTCAGGAAGAGAAAAGGCATTAAGGGGATGAGCGTGCGAAGGTTCCCTTTGTAACTATCGAGAAGGAATGATTGTAACTACATAAAATGATTGATTGCATCTGCCAGAGAATTCGAAGAATATTAGGGTTCTCGCCAAAGGAGCTTTAGAGTGTGGAGGTAACTTCTAGTGTAATGAAGAATCGTCGTAGAGACAATTGACAGATGGAAAAGTGTCAAAGTCTGTAACTGCAACAGAGAGGATAAGCTCGACTGTGGCAGAGAAGACGAAGAGTTGCACTTCCAGAGAAGGAAAAGAATCTCATGATAAGATACTGATGATGAACAAAATTAGCATAACCACCAAAGAAGACAATGTGTTGTGTGGATGATCTGGCAGAGGATTTAGCATGATAAATATACGCAGAATAGAGAAGCTTGGTTTATTCTGTTGAGAGTTATTCATTCAGGTAGAAGCATGTTGTGTACAGCAGTTGAAACACACAGAAAGAGGCATAGCGCATAGACTGGAAATAATACATTGAGCAGAANTAAATGCATATCTGAGAGAGGAAGATAAAATCGAGGTGTTCATGCAGAGACAGAGAAGTATCGGAGAACAATGATGAGACTGGTAATCCCTTTGACAAACACTGTATCACTGTAATAAGGTTTAGTAACAATTTTTTTATAATCGGGGTGGAAGGGAGGTTCTAGGGAGGATTGTTGTCCTCAGAGTTTGAAGTGGGTGCTTGAACATAGGGAGTTGTAGCTTCCATCTGGTTGCAACTAGAAAAACTAGGGTGGCGGGGTGGTACAAGGGAGAACTATTGTTCTCTGTTATACACATTGGTGCATGTGTGACTGGAAGTTGGTGCTTTCATCGAGTTGGTGTTGGAACACTCAGGGAGTTGGTGCTTCCTTCTAGTGGGTGCTAGAGAAACCAGAGAGTTGGTGCTCTTAGCAAGTTGATGCTTGTAAAACAAAGGTTGTATCCTCAAGAGGAGTTGGAGCTCATAAGAATGATAATGTACATATCATAAAGATTACTTATCATATCAAGAAGAAGAGTTTTTTCCCTTTATGGGTTTCCTCAGGAAATATCTGTCTCTGTATATTTCATGTGTGTGATTGATGTTGAATNTAAATGCATATCTGAGAGAGGAAGATAAAATCGAGGTGTTCATGCAGAGACAGAGAAGTATCGGAGAACAATGATGAGACTGGTAATCCCTTTGACAAACACTGTATCACTGTAATAAGGTTTAGTAACAATTTTTTTATAATCGGGGTGGAAGGGAGGTTCTAGGGAGGATTGTTGTCCTCAGAGTTTGAAGTGGGTGCTTGAACATAGGGAGTTGTAGCTTCCATCTGGTTGCAACTAGAAAAACTAGGGTGGCGGGGTGGTACAAGGGAGAACTATTGTTCTCTGTTATACACATTGGTGCATGTGTGACTGGAAGTTGGTGCTTTCATCGAGTTGGTGTTGGAACACTCAGGGAGTTGGTGCTTCCTTCTAGTGGGTGCTAGAGAAACCAGAGAGTTGGTGCTCTTAGCAAGTTGATGCTTGTAAAACAAAGGTTGTATCCTCAAGAGGAGTTGGAGCTCATAAGAATGATAATGTACATATCATAAAGATTACTTATCATATCAAGAAGAAGAGTTTTTTCCCTTTATGGGTTTCCTCAGGAAATATCTGTCTCTGTATATTTCATGTGTGTGATTGATGTTGAATTTTATATTGCTTACTTCCCTGCATTATTGTGATTGTCATTGAGTGTTCTGTAAAGAATTCAAAATAGACATAATTTTTTTAGCACAACAACAACTAATTCACCCCCCCTCTCAGCTTTCCAACAATTGGTATCAGAGTCAGTTCCTTTTATCTAAGGGTAGATCATAGAGCTTAAACATGACTAGCCATGAAGGAAATTCAACCAATAAGTCCCCCCTATCCAATTGAAAAAAAATTCCTTTTGGAAAGTTAGGATGAGAACCTACATAATGGCTTTAGGTGCAGATGTTTGGGATATGGTAAAGACTAGTTATGTAAAGCCAGTTGTACTAGCTTCTAAGGATGACAAGCTAGAATTCAGCTTCAATGCTAAGTCTATGAATGTTATTTTGAGTGGGCTTGTAGAAATAGAATTTGTAGAAGTTATGCGCTTAGAATCTTCCAATGAAATTTGGGACAAACTCATTAACAATTATGAAGGTAATGAGAGGGTAAAGGATGCCAAGCTTCAAACCTATAGATTATAGTTTGAACAACTAAGGATGAAAGAGGATGAAACTATTGGGAAGTACTTTCTAAGAGTTGAAGAACAAGTAAATGAAATTATAGGACTTGTTGAAAAAATTGAGGATGTCTCTTTAGTTTAAACAATTTTGAGATCTCTGCCAGATAGGTTCAACCCAAAGGTCTATGCTATAGAAGAACTTAATGATCTAAAATCTTTGTCTATTGACCAACTCCTAGGAACTTTGACTGCCTATGAAATGAGGATAGGTAAAGATAAACCCACCTCTAGAGAAGCATCATTTAAATAATATAAGAATGAGGATTCTGAGCCTGATGAAATTGAAGCAAAATTTGTGAGAAGACTAAAGAAAGGACCAGGAAAGTACCAAGGAAAATTTCCCTTCAATTTTTTTAACTGTGGAAATATAGGTTACTTTACATCTAAGTGTCCACACAAGAAGCAGGATCAGAATTCTGAAGGTCAAAAGAAGTACAAACCCAAGAGATTTGGTAATTTTTTTTTTTTATGTGTAAACAATGACGACTCTTTAGAAGACACAGATAATGACTCTTCTTATGAATATAAGGTTAATGAATTTATGCTTATGGCCAAAGAGGATTATGATAATAAAATCACAGGAAGTGATGTTGATGATGAAGAAGTTGTGGTTGGTTTAGAAGGAGAACGATCAGTGCTCTAGAATAAATTTCTAGACTCGGATCTAAGAAGAAAAAGAAAAAACAATTGCTGATACAGTTCAAGAAAGACAATAAAGAACCTAATGAAGACTTTTCCCTGCTAAAAGTGGAATTAGAAGAGGCAAAGAAAATAGAGGACATTCTGAAACAACAGTTATAAAAAAAGAAGGCCAAATGTGAAGCCTTGGAAGAAGAGGTAGTAAAAACCAGAAAAGAGATGGAGAAGTTTAAAACATTGTATCCCCAATATCTTCCAAGCATTAAAGCCACAACAGAACTAAACGACAGTCTGAGAAAACACAGATCTCCTTTGTTAAAGAATGGTTTAGTTTATGTAAATGGTTCAAGAAAAAAACAACCAGAAAGTAAAGAGCTAGTAAATATGATCAAGTTCCAAGTCAGCAGACAATTAGACCATGCGAGTACTCTATCATCAAAATATAATAAAGACAAGATGATCCCTGATAAAAAAAAAAGAGATCAGAATATGGAGCAACAAATGCCAAGAAGAAGGCCATCCTTCAGGTACCAAATTTTCTTCCATGGTTACTGTTTTTACTGTTCTAATTTTGGTCATAAGACTGTGAATTGTCAAATTAAGTTTAGAGACATGCAACTGAGGAGGTCAAGAAATAAACAATATTTACAACATAAAACTAAGCAGCTAATGAATATACAATGTATCACCAATCACTTTGACTTACTGAACAATGAGCTCGAATGTTATAACTATCATAACTTCGGCCACAAAGCTGCAAACTGCCATCTGAAGAAGTACAAGGAAGATCTAAGGATAAATCCTTTAACTAGAAATGCGAGCACATGGAAAAAGAAAGATAGTGAAAAATGTGGTCTAGTAATTTCAGCTCAAAAACAAAAACACCCTTGGTATATAGACAATGGATGTTCCAAGCACATGACTGGAGACAAGGATAAGTTTCTATCTATAAGTAAAAGAAAAATAGGAAATGTAACCCTTGGAAATGATGAACCAGGTAAAATCAAGGGTAAAGGGATGGTGAGTTTGAGTAATGGTAAAGGAAAATCTCATGATGTTCTACTTGTAGATGGGATGAAACATAATCAGGGATGATTTTAGGGGCTAAATTTCTCTCATGGGATAATTTTCCATGTTTTTTCCAAAAACGAGATTCACTATTTTAAAAATGATTCTCCCAAATTCTATAGGATAAAATTATTTTACCTTAAAAATCACCAAAAAATTATAAAAACTATATAAAATAATTAGAAATTTGAATATTTTTATAAAAATATCGCCAAACATTTATAGTTTACATATGAAGGATTAGTAAGATTCGCCAAGGTTTCTACATTTTAAAATAAATTTCCATCCTTAAAATCATCCCTAAACATAATTTTCTCAGTGTAAGTCAAATGTGTGACAGAGGATGTGAAGTGGTGTTCACTTCCAAGGATTGTAAGATAAAGTCTGTAAACTCGGGACAAGTGGTGGATAAAGGCATAAGGACAAAACATAATGTATATGTGCTGAAAGAAGATAAAGAAGAGTGTCATCTAATAAAACATGATGAAATATGGTTATGGCATAGGAGACTTGGACATCTAAACTTTGACCACTTAATCAAGATAAAATATATTGAGGAAGTAAAAAATCTTCCAATAATATCAAAACCACAAGACTCTTTGTGTAAACCCTGCCAAGTAGGAAAGATAACTAGGACACAGTTTAAATCCAAGAGCTCTACTTCAATAGAGAAACCACTCCAATTAGTTCATATGGATTTATGTGGACCATCAAGACAGGAAGGCATAGGGAAGGAAAACTACTTTATGTTGATCATTGATGATTACTCCAAACTTACTTGGGTTTCTTTTCTCAAAGAAAAAGTTGAAGCATTTCTGGCCCTTGAATTTTTTTTGGGAGATTCTTGGTCATAGTGACCTATTTTGGGACTTCGAAAGCCTGCCGAAGGAGGAGCGCAAGATGAAGCGGAGATCAAGGTATCTCGGCCCACTTTTGGGTCCTTTTGGGTTTTTTGGGATAAAATGGGATGTCGGCCCATGGGTTTACCCATGTTTAGGCCTATTTTGTATGTATAAATAGAAGGATAGGCAATGTAAGAAGAATTTGAATAGTGCATCTATGTGATGTGAATGTATGCTAAGTGTGAGTAGAGTCTATAAGTGATTTGTGCATGACTGTAAGAGACTTGCAAAGCTAAGTGCAAGACCTTGTAGCATATTTAGGAGGGCTTAGTGCTGTAACGCAAGGGAGAAGGATCTAGCGAGCTACACATATCTTTTGTCCTATGTGGAGTAAGGGTTTTGATGGATTTGTGCTTATAACTGATTGATTGAAGACAATAAATAATAAGAGTTGGTGGATGTAGCCCCAGGGTGGGGGTGTACCACATAAACATTGTGTTGTCTTGCTTTGTCCTTGTCTTAATATGTTTATGTCTTCTTTTGCTATGTGATTTAAGATGATTAGATAGATCTTCTTATTCTTAGCGCTAATGATATGTGAGAATATTAGATCTGATCCATATGAATGTGCTTAGTGCTTGATCTTCTAGATCTGACCTATCTATCGATGTTAAGTGCTTTAGTACGTTATAATAGTGTGAATGTTGTGAAGCCTCGTTTTATCAACGAAGTGATTAATGATTATATATTGAGGAACTGATGGTGCTAAGTGCTTTACTAAGTATTACAATCATAGATATGTGTCCCAATTAAGGTTTTAGATACCTGAGTCTTGCAACCACCTCGACCTCTACCTCGGGTGAGACTTCATCTGTTTTGCAGGTGTTGCCAAAAGGGCTAGTAGTTAGGGCTTTGTTGGTGCATTGTTGTAGCGTTGAACCCCGGGTCTTCTCCTATGCCAACAAATGGTTCCATTGCCGGGACCTGAAACTGTGATTGCTGGGAACTGAGGAAGAAGAAGCTCTGTGCAAATATTTGACTGGGGATTGTGAAAAATCTGTGTGTATATTTTTGCCCTAGTGCATAGTTTCCTACTCAATTTATAAATCTCTGTACTAAGGAAGGAAACTCGATATGAAGAAAGGAGGCCAGATCTGAAGGAGAGAAGCAAGATCTGAAAGCTTTGTTCTCTAAGAAAGGTAAAAGTGAAATTTCTTTTTAAAAGAGGTAAGATCTGCAAGATATGTGCTATGATAAAGGTAAGAATAGTTAAAAGTTTTATATCTGGAAGCTTGGTGCTCTGTAGAAGTAAGATAAGTGGAAATTTTTGTTTCTAGAGTATGGATCTAGGTATGTTTAATAGAGTCTGTCCTAGTTTGAAAACTAGGCCATTAATAGATGAAAGAAGGTTTGATATGAGTAGATCTGATAAGAATAGTGAAATATATGTTATACCTATGCATAGAAACAATGTTTGGACTAACAAATGGATTCAGGATCCTAGAGAGAATTTGTTGCAGGTTAGCTCCTGTGATCCTAGTGCATAGTATAGAAGAGGTTGGGGATCATTTAAAATAAAGAGAGGATAACCCTCTGTTACAGTTGCAAAAAACCAGGACATCTTGCTAAAGAATGCCCTGGGAGAATACCTAGTTGTATTTGTTGCAAAGCTATGGACCATGAAGTGTTGGATTGCCCCAGAATGATTGCTAAGCTTGAAGGAATGAATATGAATCAAGGAAACCCTAAGGCAGCTCCAGAGGCTATAGCAGAACCTCGGGAAGAATCAGAGAAATATTTCCATAGATGAAAGAAACCTTGAATGACCACCAACATATTAGATTATCAAAGATCTTTAAAGACAAGGAAAAACTTGAAGCAAGAATAGGAGACTTCGACATTGACTGTGTTCTAGACGAAGAAACACAGGTGAATATCATGACAGAGAGAACTTGGGAAGCTATAGGAAGGCTTTATATGATTCCTTCATTAGGAGGAATAGGGTTATTTAGAGGAAAACTAGTAAACCTGTGTCGAAGGCTCGCTCAGATACCTATGACCGTCAATGGAACTTTGACGGAGGAAGATTTTGAGATTAATCAATTTGTTGAAGACCGCGTCTCGTTTACCATGTTAATAGGAAAACCTTGGATTGACAGAGATCAAACCAGATGAAAGAAAGAAGAAGAAGTCTTGGCTCAGAAGAAACATGAGTTAAAAGATTTCATGATCAAAAGTATCACACACTTGATTGAAGAACAGGAGAGAAGATCGAAGCTATTTAACACTAGTGACCCAGATGTAGAAGCTGCAAGAACATTAGAGGATCCAAAGCAGATTGAAGTACCTATTCCAGACCAAGAAGAAGTATTATCCCGGATCCCTAGGAACGAATCTCAACAACACGAAGTGACTAAGACCATAGAATATAAGAATCATAATGGAAAACAAACTACCAAGACAAAGCTCACTGGAAAGAAGGCTAGAAAGATAAGTAAGAAGAGAGCAAAGTTTGAAAAGTTACAGAAGATTCCAGAGGGAACTTCGTAAACAAAAAAATTTCAGAATTAGAACTTCGTCGGGATATCAGAACAATGACACATGGTACTTCACCAAGGTGAAGAAATATATCCATTGGAAATGATATACCCATTCGACTCCCACTCCAAACGGGTCGAAAATAATTTATAGCTCGATACTAGACCGTTGGACCGCACCATAACAGACAAAACAAGAGTTAATGAGGCTTCATACCTGTTACAGGCGAACTGTTGTCGAGTTTCCTACTTATCCCATCACGCCATGCCCATAGAACACTTTTTCTAACTGAGAATTTGAATCCCACAGACTAAGCGAATTGTATAGAGTGATCATTGCACTATTGTTGTTTGTTCTAGTGCCATATCTAAGTTCATCGTGACCCCGATAATTTTAATCCCGAGCGTGTATGTCCGACGATCTCACCGCATTTCAAGAATCAGTAATGGAAGTTATCCTCGACTTAATGACTGAAAGAGTCATGTCAGAGAGAGGAGCGTCTATAGGTGTACAAGCATCTTTGACGAGAGGACTGTCGGCCTCTCTGTCCACTGCTCGAGCCGGTCCATCCCGACCAGTTGATGAAAAGAGAACTAAGTATAGGGATGATCTCATGAATGCTAAGTTAATCGTGAGTATACTACCCACCTATGTAACCCCTCAGAGTGGCACAATCAATCGAGAAATTATTCCCAGAGATTTTGAGTATGCCTTGGTCACTGCATACTTCCTGAAGGGGATACGTGCAGTTCATGCTGACCAAGATAAAATTGCAGCGTTGAATTTTAGTGACTTCAATCTTGACGACAGGAAGGTATATAGCATGCTCACCCCACACAAGTATCTAACCAGAACAAAAGGAAAGAATTCAAAGATAATTCCTAAATCATGGACCCATAACCTCACGCAATCCACACTGCTCAATGTCATGAAGATCCTACACTTTGGAAGGCACCAAGAAGTGAACGCATGCGGAAAGATACTATTGTCCTGCTACCATGGCAGATACTTATGGTTAAACCATCGTATCACAGTGGATCCGATGTTGATCAATCAGATCACAGGGCTAAGCATGCAAGGCCCTTACCCACATGATTTCTACCCTGGAAAATCCATGGATCGCGCTCTTGCGCAGAAGATTAAAGACACCTACGGAGATGTTGAGAAGGGAACATGATTCTACAAGGTAGCTTCTATCCAGAGTGGCACAGTGCACCTCACCTTCCAATTTATCGCAGGAAATTTGGTGTGAAATAATAGACCCACCCAAGTCATTGGTTTCATAGTCAACCTTGCAGGGAAGTGCGTAGAAGGACTTCAGATGAATTGGGCACAGTACTTGGTAAACTAGTTGGAATTGGACTGCAGGGAAGCCCATGATCAAGGGTATGGATTTCACTTCAATTGGATATTGATCCTCATCTCTTTCATTGCATGGGAGATTCTGGAAGGTGCGAACTTCCCGTACATCGAGCCGTTTGAACCTCTGGCTGTGAAGTTCAGTACACTATGGTACTCGAATGACATGAATAAATAGTGGCAGTCAAATGTTGTGTTCCATACATATTACAACTAGTTGAAGGTAGCCATCCAGTCTATGCCTCATATGACCCCGAATACCCTCCACAAGTTTCGTCCCTTAATGAAATTCAGTGCAGACCGCCATTTTATTTACATCACAACATGCACAGATGGACATAAACAACAATTGCAATCATACTATAAGATGACAGAGGATGACTTGGAAGAAATTAATAAGGAATGGTCGGTGGACCTCCTTGATCCAACAAATCTTGCAGAGATGTTCGATGTTGACATCCAAGAAGAAGCACAGGATACAACCGAACCTAGCAAGATAAAGAATACCAAAGAGGTCCATGATTTAGACAACGCATCCATGAATACCTCTTTTATCTTAGAAGAGCAAGGAGGATATGGCAGAGAGATGGATGGAATATAATTTTAATCGAAGAAAGGTGAGGTTACACCGCCTAGAGATGAGGAGGACCCCTAAAAGAAAATGAAGGTTTCCCCACCAAAACCCTCATCCCGAAAGAAAGATAAAGCGACCAGGACCAAATTTGAGACCACCCTCACCTCAGACGACTTTGAATTCATCGTTGCAACCCTGAATGATGCTTCGCTGGAGATAGCAGAGAAGCAAGAATCTAAGCAGGAGGAGGTGTCCAGTCAGATTAAGGATGAGCTCCAAGGGGTGTAGTAGGCACTACAGTCCAGCCGCACAGTCTCTACTGTGCCTTTGTCAGTAGAAACATCAAAACTAGGAGATGAGCCATCTCAACTCCACTGGATCGCTGATACAGTCGAAGCTTGCCTTCGACGAGCATAGGAGGAGACAACACAAGCCACCCAGGACTTAACACAAGTACAGAAAGACCTTGAGGAGAAACACAGTGCTATAGAACGGGAAAATATTGCTTTGCAAGCGAAGTGGGATGAAGAAAAATCACAGTTACAACAAAGAAAGGAACAATTCCTCACCGAGCAACTCAAAGTAAAGGAAATGGTTCACAGAGCACTTCTATCTATGACAATTGTCAAAGTAAAGACCGAAGTGATGAGCAACTTGAAGTAAAGGAAATGGTTCACAGAGCACTTCGCTCTATGACAGTCATCAAAGTAAAGACCAAAGAGAAAGTTCCACAACAGGTGGCACAACTTGAAGAGGTAGTCCAACAGCTCTAGCAGTGCATAGAAGACTTGGAGCTCTACACTATGCCTGAGACCCCTCAAGATGTAAGAGACCAATGGGAAGCAACTTCCCATAGCGCAGTTGATAGACTAAAATATGTTGCCTTGGAGTGCAAGAAGCTAAGTAACCGAAGTGCCTAGACATATGAGAACCTCACTGAAAATCTAGAGTTACAGGCATTGGAGTCGTAGCTCAAGGAAGTAAATAAACATGTAGACACACTACAGGCGCAGCTGAAAGCTCTGTCAGTTGTATAAAGAATGAAGAGGTCTCATGAGAAATGCACAACCCAACAATAGATCCATACGATCCAGAGAAAAGTTATGGAAGTTAATCAACGACTCCAACCTGTGCAAGATAAGGCATGTCAGCTATTTACAGAGGTTGAAAGCTGAAGAGTAGAGCTAGAACAGGTCATTAACACAACAAAACAATGCCTAGAAGGGCCAGTAAATGACGCAGTGATCCAGGAGCTCACCGAACAAGAGGTTTTCGCACAATAACAGGTCGAAGAAGTTCGATCCAAGCTTGAGGCCTTCGAAGCAGAACTGATCAGACCAGAGTGACTTGGGATGAGTCACAGGTGAGTGTTGGGGGCCTGTTGGCCCTTGACCAAATTTTGGGAGATTCTTGGCCATAGTGACCTATTTTGGGACTTCGACAACCTGTCGAAGGAGGAGCGCAAGATGAAGCGGAGATCAAGGGATCTCGACCCACTTTTGGGTCCTTTTGGGTTTTTTGGGATAATGTAACGGGAATGGGATGTCAGCCCATGGGTTTACCCATGTTTAGGCCTATTTTTTATGTATAAATAGAAGGATAGGCAATGTAAGAAGAATTCAAATAGTGCATCTATGTGATGTGAATGTATGTTAAGTGCGAGTAGAGTCTATAAGTTCTTTATGCATAACTGTAAGAGACTTTCAGAGCTAAGTGCAGGACGTTGTAGCAGATTGAGGAGGGATTAGTGTTGTAACGCAAGGGGGAAGGATCTAATGAGCTGCGTAGATCTTATGTCTTGTGTGGAGTAAGGGTTTTGATGGCTTTGTGATTGTAACCGATTGAATGAAGACAATAAAGAATAAGAGTTGGTGGACGTAGCTCCAGGGTGGGGGTGAACCACATAAACACTGTGTTGTCTTGCTTTGTGCTTGTCTTAATATGTTTATGTCTTCTTTTTCTAAGTGCTTTAAGATGATTAGATAAATCTTCTTATGATTAGTGCTAATGATATGTGAGAATATTAGATCTGATCCATATAAATGTGCTTAGTGCTTGATCTTCTATATCTGACCTATCTATTGATGCTAAGTGCTTAAGTATGTTATAACAATGTGAATTTTGTGAAGCCCTATTTTATCAGTGAAGTGATTAATGATTATATATCGAGGAACTGATGGTGCTAAGTTATTTACTAAGTAGTACAATCACAGATGTCTATCCCATCTAAGGTTGTAGACACCTGAGTCTTAAAACCACCCCTGCCTCTACCTCAGGTGAGACTTCATCTACTTTGTAGTTGTTGTTGAAAGGGCTGCTAGTTAGGGCTTTGTTGGTGTGCCGTTGTAGCGTTGAACCCTGGGTCTACCCCTATGCCAACAAGCATTTGGGAAATTTAAAATATTTAAGGCTTTAACTAAGAATCAAACATGTAAGAGATTAAAGGTAGTAAGATCAGACAAAGGAGGATAATTTATGTCAAGTGATTTCAAGGAATTCTATGATAAACATGGGATCAAGAGAGGATACACAATCCCAGGAACTCCACAACAAAATGGATTAGTTGGCAGGAAAAATAGAACAGTTCAACAAATGTCTAGGTCAATGATGAATGAGAAGAACATTGGTCAAAATTACTCGATAGAAGCAATACACACAATAGTCCATATCCTTAACAAAGCCCACCTCAGACCACATAGTGACAAGACACCTTATGAATTGTGGTATGGAAGACCTGCTTCAATTAAACATTTAAAAGTATTTGGGAGTAAGTTCTACATAAATAATAATAATGAAAACCTTGGCAAGTATGATGATAGGGTTGATGAAGGCATCTTCTTAGGATATGATACCAATAGTAAAGGATATAGATGCTTTGATAAAAGATTGCATAAATTAGTTGATTGCATTGATATAAAGGTTCATGAAGGAGTCCCAGTAAGAGAGGTGAGAAATATTGAGTCTACTACAAAGGACACAACTGAAACTGAAGATGAACAAGTCAAGGAATCAGATAGAGAAGAGACATACAAATGAGAAGAGTCAGGACAACAGTCAACATCAAATCCTTCCTCCATAATTACTTAAAAGAATCATCTTGAAAGTCAGATAATTGGTGAGAAAGACAAAGGTGCACAAACCAGGAGAAGGATAATCAAATACATCGAGCAATCACATATGGACTTCATATCCATGGTGGAAGCCAAGAAATTTAATGATGCGAGTAAAGACATAAATTGGTTAAAATAAATGAATGAGGAACTGGACTAGATTGAAAAGAATGACACTTGGGAACTCGTTCCTAGGCCAACAAATACAAATGTAATAGGATCAAAATGGGTCTACAAAAATAAGATGAATGAGCAAGGAAATATTGTAATAAATAAGGCTAGATTCATCTGCAAAGGATATGCTCAAATAGAAGGAATTGATTTTGATGAAACATTTGCGCCCATAGTGAGATTAGAAGCTATCAGAATGTTTCTTGCCTATGCTTTTCATAAACAATTTAAATTCAATCAAATGGATGTCAAGTCATCTTTTCTAAATGGATATCTAAAATAAGAATTCTATATGGAACAACTAGAGGGTTTCCAACTGTCTGATAACCCTGACTTTGTATGCAAGCTGAAGAAAGCCTTATATGGGTTAAAACAAGATCCTTGTGCCTGGTATTATAGACTGGATAAGTATCTTCAAGACAAAGGGTTCAAGAGAGGAACAGTTGACAACAATCTATATATCAAAATAGAGGGTAATGATTTGCTCATTGTGTTGGTCTATGTAGATGACATCATCTTCAAAAGCAATAATTCTTCATTAGTACAATGGTTTTCTTCTGCCTTGCAGTCTGAATTTGAAATGTCTATGATAGGGGAAATGCCACTTTTCCTTGGTCTGCAAATTACTCAGAGGTCTGAAGGATTATTTCTTTCTCAGGAGAAATATCTAAGATAAATGTTGAAAAGGTTTCAAATGGAAGATTCCACACCTATGAGCACACCTATGGTCACTGGATGCAAATTGGCAAGGATGATGACTCACCTGGTGTTGATAAGAGTTCATATAGCTCTATGATAGGTAGCCTATTGTACATCACAACATCCCTTCTAGACATAATGCATGTTGTTGGAATGGTAGGAAGGTATTTGGCTGCACCTAAACAAATTCATCTATTAGCTGACAAAATAATATTCAGATACTTGAAAGGAACAATGGACTATGGCCTATGGTATCCTAGGAATCATAATTTTCAACTATCAGTCTATTCAGATGTTGATTGGGATAACTGCATGGATGAAAGGAAAAACACAAGTGGAGGTGCATTCTTCTTGGGAGAGTCCCTTGTATCATGGTTGATCAAGAAACAAGGTTCAATTTCCTTATCAACTACAGAAGCTGAATACATTGCAACTGCCACTTGTCGTACCCACGTATTGTGGATGATTCAGACACTTGCAGAATTGGAGGTAAAATATAATGCACCAATCCCAATTCATTGTGATAATACCAGTGCAATTAGTGTGTCAAAGAGCCCTGTGTTTCACTCTAAGACCAAGCATATACCCATCAAGTATCACTTCGTGAGAGAACACAACACTGTTATTTCTTTGAATTATATTCCATCCAAAGATCAGATTGTTGATATCTTCACTAAATCGCTTGCAAAAGCTAAACTTGAGTATCTACGCCAGAAGTTGGGTGTCACCCCACTATCAACCTAAGTGAGTCCATCCTGTTAGGGGGAGTATGTGTTGGTTGAATATCTGATACCTCTGAAAAGTACTGCAATAGCTCAAGGGGAGCATGTTTTCTTTGACATTGATGTCAAAGGGGGAGAAAATGAGTGGTTCAGATGCTACAGCTAGAGATCCAAGAAGAATAGCGTAGTCCTTTAGGGTTTCCATCAATTCCAAAGGTCTGGATGCTACAGTTGGAGGTCCAAGAAGAGTAGCGTAACCTTTTAGGGTTTCCATCAATGCCAAAGGGGGATATTGTTGGCATGTTTACATGAAGAGTGTTCTTTTCGTTGATGGCAAGAACAGAAGGTGGAGCAGAAGGAAGTGTAAGCTCAGGAGGAGGAGTGCACAGTATGCAGATATCAAATCTCAGAAGAGATAGGGATTTGCACTTTCCATAAGTGCAACCGAGGTCCAATAAAAGGACATGCAAGAGGAGAAAAGATTGAGACCTTTGAACACTTAGAAAAACCTTCTAAGTTAGAGAGATCAGAAATCTCAGGAGGAATAACGACAGTTGTCGTTGGATCACCAATAGAGAATACCCGATGATCGTTACATCAACATCCAGTGACTAGAGGAAGCGTAGAGGAGAAGTATAGATATTATCCATTGGATCTAAGCATCGAGGATCAACATTCGTTGGATACAAAAGTAAATGCAAGAAGGTTAAGCCTTTGATGAGCGTAGGAATGCAGAATTTTCAAAGTCTCTAAGTCCCAAAGTAAGAAGGGACCATCCATCATTAATATTGATAGGTGGCACATGATCCTCAACTCCGGAGCAAATCACTTCGAGGATTTTTCAGTTTGAGACTTGGAAAACCGAAAGTCCGAAGAGACGGAGAGCCAAAGTAAACGACAACCATCAGATTAGTTTGAAGTGGAAGGACGAGATAAGCTAGAAAAGTAGCATCGTAGAAAGATCGAGTCATCGATCTGAGAACATGATTGACGAACAACGTTTAGTTTGGGTCTAAAAGTTGCGAGGAGGTTATTGTTCGGGGACTCTCACTTTGGAAGAATTGATGAATTGAAAATTCGAAATACCCGAAGTCCCGAAGGTCGAAGTCTTGAAGTGAATGAGGATTCACGTTAGTAAGACTACATCAACAAGGACACATGGAAAAATGAGACAATGACAAGTTTCAACTTGATTCAACATTACAAGTACATGTAAATCACAAATCCGAGTGATAGATTGCAACTAATAGGCTCATGACACATCATCAAGTGACAGAAGTAAGTGACATCACTCCAGGAGTTTTACTTTGGGATTTTTACCACTAGCAGATGCCCTAAGTACCGAAGTCCTGAATGCCGAAGTCTCAAAGTGGATACAAGTCATCCGATATGAAGATCACTTCGGATGCATTCTCAACTGTTGATATAGTACAATGGAAGGACAATGTAAGTGGATGTGTTAACCAACAAAAAGCAGTTTCCACCACCTATGACTTATTCAATAGGTGACAACTCTGGAGGAGAATGAAGCAGTGATTGGATTAAAGTCCCGAAGTGTCGAAGTCACTTATGATCGTTGATCGTGCAGGAGGGTACATGTCAACGGATCGTGAACTCTGGGTGAAACTAATCCAGGAAAACGTGAAGGAGAAAGGCTTGAGATTACCGAAGGCCAAAGTCTCGGAGCTAAGGATAGTCATTGGATTAAATATGAACACGCGTAATTGGATCGTGGACTTCGGGTGAAATGCTCCGAGAGAAAGCAGAGTTTGAGAATTGAAACTCCCGAAGCCCAAAAGGCGAAATCAATCTCGTCTGTTGGTTTGGAGGACCACATGCCACCTGATTGTTGATACTAAGGATCGTGCGTGGACAAAGAAAAGAAGGAAGGAAAGGAAGATAGATCAGAGCTGTTGATCAAAGGATCACCGTCAATACCATGAGATCGATGCACTCATCACAATTTGGGGCCAGGACATGCTCGTGTCTTAATTTTTCGTGAGCAGGCCACAATTGAAACCACTATTTTGGAGAAAGGATGCGTGGAGGCTCGTAGTGAATTGTGGGAAAAAAATTAGTTTGTTCTAAAACACCTTTGGACGTGCCTGCAATGACATGGTAACATGAGCTCATCGCCCAAGGTTATATCGAGGGAGGAGATAACACATCGCTAGGCTTCACTTTGGAGTTATGGATATCGGGAGTTAGGAGACTTGGGGTGACTCACGAAAGATGACCTGAAACATGAAGCTCCGAAGTGATTGGCCCCTGGTCACTGCTGGTGGTCACGTGAAATTAAGGGGCTTAGCAAGAAAATAGAGAACCCACTATGAACTTTTCTCACGAAGAGAAAAGGCGGTAAGGGGATGAGTGTGTAGAGGTTCCCTCTGTAACTACCGAGACAGACTGATTGTAACTGTAGAAAATGACTGATTGCATCTATAGGAGAATTCGAAGAATATAAAGGTGTTTGCTAGAGGAGATGAGGAGTCTCAAGGTAACTGCCAGTGGAATGAAGACTCATCATAGAGACAATTGACAGATGGAAAAGTGTCAAAGTATGTAACTGAACCAGAAAGGATAAGATCGACTCTGACAGAGAAGATGAAGAGTCGCACTACCAGAGAAGGCAAAGAATCTCATTATAAGCCACTGATGACGAACAAACTCAACATAACTACCAAAAAAGATGATGAGTTGCATGGATGATCTGGCAGAGGACTTGACATGATAAATATATGCAGAATAGAGACGAGATGGTTTATTTTGTTGAGATTTATTCATGCGCATAGAAGCATGTTGTGTGCAGTAGCTGAAACAAACAGAAAGAGGTGTAGCGCATAGACTGGAAATAATACACTGAGCAGAAATCACAGAAGAAAGACATAGAACATAAATGCATATCTGAGATAGGAAGAGAAAACTGAGGTGCGCATGTAGAGACAGAGCAGTATACAAGAACAATGATGAGACTGGTAAGCCCTTTGACAAACATTTTATCGCTATAATAAGGTTCAATAACAAAGTTTTTATAATCAGGGTGGAAGGGAGGTGCTAAGGAGGACTGGTTTCCTCAGAGTTTCAATTAGGTGCTTGAACACAGGGAGTTGTAGCTTCCATCTGGTTGCAGCCAGAAAAACTAGGGTGACAGGGTGGTGGAAGGGAGAACTATTGTTCTCTATTATACAGGTTGGTTCCTGTGTGACTGGAGGTTGGTGCTTCCATCCAGTTGGTGTTGGAATACTCAGGGAGTTGGTGCTTCCTTCTAGTGGGTCCTAGAGAAACCAGAGAGTTGATACTCTCAGCAAGTTGTTTATTGTAAAATAGAGATTGTAGCCTCAAGAGGATATGGAGCTCATAAGAATGATAATGTACAAAAAATAAATATTACTTATCATATCAAGAATAAGAGGTTTTTCCCTTTATGTGTTTCCTCAGGAAATATCTGTCTCTGTATATTTAATGTGTGTGATTGATGTTGAATTTTCTATTGCTTACTTCCCTGCATTATTGTGATCGTCATTGAGTGTTCTGAAAATAGATTATTGTGATCGGCCATTGAGTGTTCGAAATAATTCAAAATAGGTATACTTTTTAAGAATAGTAACAATTGATTCAACCCCCTTCTCAGTTGTCCAACATTGTTATATGTTCAGCCTACACCTATGTATCTGAAATCCTTTCTTTCATCATCTCCAAAGCTCTATAGTCCTTGTCTTCATGTCCAACCGACTTGCATTAATTACAAAATGTGCTCTTTGGTTCTGTCTGATACTTCTGCATCAAGGGGAAATGATAAGGATCATGTTCATGTTTTTTGAAAATATCACACCATGGTCCTCTTGAAGATAAAGGGTTGGGCATACCACTCTAATATATTGAGTGAATAATGGATACTCATTCTTGTGATGATCTTTTGTACTACACATTGTACACCATACATCTTCTCTTTTCTCCTTTCATTTATTCTGATTCAACTGGAATGTTAAGTTGTTCAGATCTTGTCTCAGTTCTTCCACAGCTGGGTCTGTATGCTTGTACTGATTTTCCTCTAAATGTAAAGATGCTTGCAGAGCCTCAACCTGGCTCTGAAATTTCTATTGTCTCAAAGGATACTTCAAGTGTTTCAACAAAGATTTCAAAAACAAATGTTTATTCTGCATATATGTAATTGGGTATTTTAACTTATCTTTTAGTCTCTTGAACTTCTGGTCCACCTCCCAGATCGATTCTCCTGGTTTTTTTTTTAATTTCTATATCATTTCATTCATAAATTGATCCTCTGAGCTTGCCTTCTTAAATTCATTAATCAACTGCCTTTTCACTTCTGCAATAGTTGTAGTCACTCGTGTCGGGTTATTTACCACGAGACCCATGTACCAATCTAATGCACGGCCTATGAATGTAATTACTAAATGTGAAACCTTAGTATCTTCGTTCGTAAAATTCTTGGATACCCAAATCTTTTCAAATATGAAAATATGCTTCTTTGGGTCCTCGGACCCTTATCCATGGAACTTGGGTAACCTAATAGTGGGATCTTGACCTGCCATTGTGAATTTTTCTATGCTACCACCTCCATGCGGTGTAGAAACTTGAATGCTTCTTGTTGAATTACTTCTACTTGAATTAGACCCTGGTCCAAAAATTCTTCTACCACTAATCACTTGCTGGTTAACTGGTTTTTCTTCTTCATATGTCTCAGTCACACATGGGGTTGTGGTATCCGCACTAATTCAGATCTGGAATGGAGAGCCTTCTTCTACGTCGGACCCATGACCTCCATTTTTCCTCTCATATGTGGCATGAAAAATATCCTCAATATTCCCTGTGGTGTGAAGATACTCTACCTCTTCCTCGTTGTTGTCCAATCCATTTCACTCGGCTACTACCCTCTTTTCTATTCATATTATATTAGTAGGGTTGTCCATTGCATGTCACACCTGATTTTCGTATGATCTCCCTATTCTATTCATCATCCATCATGATGGGGTCCATTGTTTCCTTCTTTTGGCTACTCTCCAGAGCCTTCTCCATGTATCATATCTTCCTTAGTGCTTCCCCCAACTCCCCCATGCACATAGAGTGGTTTACTTTTCTGATTCCATGGTCATCACATCTTTATAATATAATAATATCTTGATTGACGTGTAAAGAGACCTAATGTATCTTCGTCTGTGTCCCTTCAAGAAATCATGCTCTGCAACAGTATATGACTTTGATGTGTCGACTGCAAATTCTATAATAATCCCTGCAGTAATGTTATCTAACCAGAAATCCACTGCGCATGTGAATTTATTATTAACCCTTTCCATCCGCGCGATGTTCTCAACAATCCATTATACTGGCCTAATATTATTAGTCAGATGGGTATCCTTCAACCTTAATAACCATTCCTGTAATAACTCTGGATACCAACAAAAATAGGCTTCATGCAAATCAGTAAACACATACCTCTGGAGGTACTGGTGTGGTGTATATTGGGAAACCTTATTATGTTTCTGTGTGAACTCTAGTTTCTTTGTTTCCAACCATATTTCAACCTCTTTCTTTGTTGGATTTCATGGCTTGAACATCCCTTTTTACCATTGCATCTTCTTCATCAAACCCCTTCCTAGTTGTTCTTTTGAGTTCTAGTCGGAAACATAACCAATTGATGGATGTATGGGCTGAACCAGGTTCTACCTTAGTTCTCCAACAAAACCCTTTACACTATCATCCCTTCTGGTAACCCAGAAGGCTACACCATGCACATAGTGCACAGTGCAATCTCACCCGATATGGCTTATGGGTGACTGTAGGACGCATATGTATGCAGTCATGGATGGTGTTGAGGATGTTATTTTTACTTCTCGTCTAATTTAAATCTTATTCTACCATCATAGTCATACGATCTATTGTTTTATTCATTTAATGGCATATATTATGCATGAATATACTAGGGCGGACTGTAAATAAACCCTACAGATGCATTCATCTAACCATTCATTCATTATAAAGCATATAAAAAAAACACATCACACATAAAGGCACCATTTTTACCATGGTTCACTCCTCTAGGCTACGTCCACAAACATCCTTTGCTTATTTCTTATTCTTCGTCAAAGTAGTGTTGTGCGCATTACATCAAAGGGTGCATTTGGAATGCAGAGAAGTATAGTGGTGAAGCAGACCAAGGTCACACCAAGCTCCACATATTGCAACCTAACCCTCAATTAAATATCAAAATTGATTACATTAGATCCTCAACTATACGACCAAAAACTGATCATACCAAAGACTCAAGACTCAAAAGGGTTCTCCAAAAGTAAGTTATTTTCTCTCAAAAAAGGACACCTCAATATACCTCATACATTTTCTATTTATACTACAAAATGGGTTAAAACCCTTACATTATGACTCCAAAACCCTAATTCTAAGTGGACTCCACTTGTCCACTTTCTAACTTCCTTCCGTGCAGTTGGTCTTCGATCCAACTCTTCCTTTCGTTGATCTTCCTTCTTTCTTGGTGCACTGCTTCCTTTTCCCTTTGTTTGCACTAGTCTTCCTTATTTTCTGGTGCATGTTGTTTCCTTTGGTCCATTATGCCCCACTTATTGCACTTAACTCCAAAAATTGATTTCTTTAACAACCTTCCTTTATTAAAAGACTGACATATTGACATATGAATCCTTTTTTTCAAATGTTCTTCCCCTAATGTATTGCCTTCTCTGTACATTGGCTTCCTTTTGAGTGAATGGACTTTCACTATTTCATTCACTACATGATCTATTCTTATGCCTAGATTCCATTGAAATTATTCTATATTACTCATTGAGTATAGACATATTCCATGCCTTCCATGCTTCTGAACTTTGTGTTGATCATGTTTTGATATACATGTTGTTAACATTGCAAAATGTGCATCCAACAAAAGTTGCTAGACTAAAGAATTTAACAATTTCATGAAATTATGTTCAATTATGTTCCAATAATGCATAAGAATTATTTCTTCTACTTCCTTATGAAATTTAATACCTAGATCAATTTTCTGGGTGGATATCTAGATTCCTCTATCTAAGACCTTTCCAATGACTTCTTTCTTTCTCAATTCTGAGTTTTGAGCAGAAAATTATGGTCATTTGATTATTACCCAAAAACTCCTCTTGTTCACCTTTTATTTGTGAGCAATGCCTACTTGTATTTGCATATGTTCTTTATCAATTTGACATGATATAAACTGGTTTTATTCACTAGCATAATCTAGACACTCTGGCCAATTTTCACCTTCAACTGAGCTTCAGGTTGTTGGATACAACCTGCTAAAGTTTTAGGTCTATTAATATTTTTGGCCCTGAATGCTACAAGTGCCTTATATGCCCTCTTAAACATTTTTAACATTTTGTGTCCTGCGCCAATATCCAATGCGCACAACATTTTTGTCACATACCGATATTCTGCGCACATTGCAAGCTATGCACCACACAATTCCAAGTTTCAGTGCACTCATACTGCGCACCAAGGATGATTTTAGGGGCTAAATTTTGCTCATGGGCTAATTTTCCATGGTTTTTCCAAAAACAAGATTTGCTATTTTAAAAATGATTCGCCCAAATTCTATAGGATAAAATTATTTTACCTTAAAAATCGCCAAAATTTTATAAAAACTATATAAAATCCTTAGAAATTTGAATATTTTCACAAAAATATCGCCAATCATTTATAGTTGGCATATGAAGGATTAGTAAGATTCGCCAAGGTTTCTACAGTTTAAAATAAATTTCCATCCTTAAAATCATCCCTGCTGCGCACCAATACTCCATGTGCACCACTGATTCTACTTTCACGTGACTTGAATATTTAATGTGCATGCACTATGCACTAACATTGTGCATGCACCAACACATTTGCACTATGCTTTTCCAACACTCAATGTGCACACCTTCTGCACCAATATTATGCATGTGCCACAAGCTTTGCACTATGCGATGCCAAATTCTAGGGCTCTCACCCACACACCAATATTATTAGTGTGCCACCAATTCTGCACCATGCAGTGTCAAATTTTTGTGTGCACACCCATGCACCATTATTTTTCCACGCAACACCAAAATTTAGTGCGCACACCAGCATTCCATTATTTTTCCATGCATAACCAGATCTGCACCGTGCAACGCCAAATTTTAGTGTGCACAGCCATGCACCATTATTTTTTTATGCGTAACCAACTTTGCACCGCGCAATCAACAAATTTTAGTGCTCACATTCTCACACCACTATTTTTCCGCACTTAGCTAATTTTTCCATAATTCTGACTTGTGAACTTCATATTCATATTTGGCCCATATAGTTCAAGTGTTGAATGAGAATCTCTATAGTTAAACTTCACACGACCATTTTTTTATCCTGTAAACCCAATTTGATCTTTGCATAGGAGTTTTCAACCCTTTTCCTGCCGAATTTCTCCATCATTTTGTTGCAGAAATTGGGGCTTTTGCCCAATTTCACCCAAATTTGAAATTTCTTTTGGGCCTCCATTACATTTCTATAATTTAAACTCCATGCAGTCAATTTCAGTCCCATGTATACCAAATTAACATTGGCAAACAAAATTCAACACCTAAATTCCTGTCGAATTTCTCCATAATTCCTTCTCCGAAATTGGGAATTTTTCTCACTATCACCCATTTACACCAAGGTGCACCTCAATCTACTATTCGACCAATTATTTGTTTGAAAATGCTCAAATTAAGATTCGAATTGGGGAATTTTAATCTCTGTCCAAATTCCTTAAATTCCTCATGAATTTAACAAAAACAATTGGGGCTTTTCCCAATTTCAACTAGTTGCTCCAGATTTCATCCATGGACACATTCTAACTTGAAATTCAGCTATATACAGACCCAAATTTTCCCAATTTAAAGACCGAAAATGATTATTTCTCACTCCCGAGATCAAATCTTTCAAATTCCCTGTGAAATTTTCCCAATTTCACAAGAATACTTTTAGCTATGTTGATTTTCCCATACAGGCCCAGTGTTGAATATTGGAGCTCTGATACCACTTTGTAACATCCCCAACCACCTACTGGGATATGCCACTTAAAATTTTGAATTATGATACTAATTTAAATCACCTTGTAATGTCCCCATTATCAGCAACTCAACAAATTTCTCTTGTAACATCCCCAACCATGAGATGGGCCACACCACACATACTTACAAACTATGATACCATTAAATTTAATAATAATTTTCTCAAATGAATAGATTTAAGAGGAAATAATAATAGCATGCATACAAAAATAATAGTTCATATATAGAATTTAACAACAGAGATTCCATGACAGAAAACTCATAATTGCACACACACAGTAATTGACATAAGCACATGAAAGACACTTATCTCAGGAAATAAACACCAACTACATGCAAACCTTCCATGTTCCTTCCATCCATAAACCACACTGCTAATAATATCAGTAGTGTGTCACACTCAAGCTAGGGATAAACTCTACAGGGGAAAAGGGAATACTAAGCCAGTGTAAGGTATGATAAGTAACATAATTTCTCAGTCCAAGGTGCTACTGCAACTAGATTACAGTCTCTCATTCCACTCATGCCTATCCCACTCAAGGAAGTGTGCCCCTTATCTTCTCAACAGTCCCTCGGCTTCCCCACTTTCCTTCCAGGGCTTCAGTAATAGGTCAGATAGGAAGTCTCAGAGCCCTGTAGTTGTTTCCCAGTGCACCTGGGTGTTGGTCACTATAATTGCTTAATTTAAACAATCAAGTGCTACATAAATTGTCAACCCAGGGAAGTCTGTTTATTTCAAATGTGACCACGCACTATATATGCTCAATTTCAAAAGCAACCTAGAGTTGTAGTAAAGGAAACTATATTAATCATACTTGCCTTGAATGAACTGAAATTCTAGCTTGAATTACAGAAAAAACAATCTACCTATTGCAGAGCTCAAAGAAATAATTAATCGAAGAATCCTGGATTACATTAAAATAACAACAAGATACTGCAACAGAAAAGACCAACTATTCTGCAACTAGAGAACAGGACCCTATTCCCAAAGCTGGAAACTTCAACACCTTGTTTCTGATTAACACACTTTCATGAACTCATTGCTTAGCTGAAATAATCGACACACACTCTAAAGGCTATCTATCTTCTAACAAAGAACATGACCCTATTCCTTCCCAAAGCAGGAACCTTCAGCAACAGTCTTTGATTAGCACACTCATGGAAATAATTGAAGGTTAACTAATCCTAACAGAGAACAGGACCATATTTCCTTCCCAAAGCAGGAACCTTCAGCACCAGTCTCTGATTAACACACTCATGGAAATAATTGAAGGTTAACTAATCCTAACAGAGAACAGGACCCTATTTCCTTCCCAAAGCAGGAACCTTCAACACCAGTCTCTGATTAGAACACTCATGGAAATAATTGAAGGTTAACTAATCCTAACAGAGAACAGGACCCTATTTCCTTCCCAAAGAAGGAACCTTCAACACCAGTCTCTGATTAGAAATCTTTCATAAATTCATCACACAAGATTCCTAATTAAAATGATTAACAATTAACCAAGCATGAACTTCATGAAAACAATGTAACGTTCAATAAAACAAAGTTCTTAACAAGACAGAGTTCAGTAGTGTTTCAGCAAAGCAGAATTAATTAAAGTAGTGTTTCAGCAAGACAAAAATTAATCAAGGCATAAAC
>SNQJ01S0026100.1:142395-164371 GCA_010110895.2 Picea sitchensis | reverse complement strand
GGTTAACGCCTTGATTATTTCTAGGGGATATATATATATTACAATATTACAATGTAAAAGTAATGCCATATTACAATGTAATATGGCATTACCATATTACATTGTAATATGGCATACCATATTACAATGTAATATGGTAATACCATATTTCATGTAATTTTTTTTTAAACCTATAGTAATCGTCGCAATACCAACGGACTTTCGTCGGAATTTTTTTTACCATAACCGTTGCTATAGCGACGCATTTTCGTCGCATTGTTCCACAAAGTGTCGTCGCATATACAACAAGTCCATCGTAAATATGGTTTTGAGAAATAGCACTGGTCGATATTACCACGAAATTTCGTCGCACATTCAGCAGATGCGTCGCAAGTTATTGGCTTGGCACATTTCTTCGTTGGTATTGCGACAAAAGTGTGTCGTAATTGCGACGATGAAGAAGGGTAACCAATATTGAAGTTGCTGACACGTGGCTAGCTAATTTTGTCGATGTGTCCACGCACACCTGGGTCATGGATATAGCGACGACATTATTACGACGAAAAAAAATCTCGGCATTCGTGGAAATTGTGACGGATAAGTGTGGCAATATAAACGAACAACCGTCACAAATTTGGTCATATGTACTAGTTGGGGGTGGCTTCGACCTATGGTTGGGTGACAATATTTTTATATTGTCTATGGTTAAACGAGCACATCCATTACTTACTAACAATAATAACCAACCAAGAAAATTTGGACTCTTGTACCAAGGATAATGATCCAAGTCATGAGGGCTCCCATACCATGGATAATACCCTTCATTATGAAAATGAAAGAAACTACAAGGTAATGATGAAATCAAATAAGGATGTAGTACAGAACTTACCTTAGTCTACAATCATGCTCAATCTTTATTTTGGTCCTCCTGCAAAAGATGATATATGAAGAAGAATGCCTCATCTTGTATGTCTTCATCTCTTTGATGTGGTTCTAAATCGACATCTATATTGGATGCATATTGTCTTCCTTTCTTCTTGGTAGGACAATTTCTTGCAATGTGTCCATACTTGTCACATATGAAACATTGAATCCTTGAAATGAATTTTCTATATTCATGACCTGAAGCTGCTGAAGTTTTCTTGTCTTTGAATGCTTTGCCAAAGCTTCTTCTATTTCCTCTTCCGCTCTTTGCATGAGAGGCAAGGGCTTGATTGTCATCATGATCGAAGTCTTTCACTCCTCTGGATATAAGTTAGGTTTCCTCCTGGGTGAATTCTGTCCATAGATGATCAAATCCAGGTAGATCTGCTCTACCATTGATGCTTTGAAGAAATGGTTTCCAATGTCTTGGAAGAGCATTGAGAGTAGTCAAGACAAGTTCTCTATCTAACACGGTTTCTCCAATGACACCCAGTTAATCTCTGATCTCTGAAATCTTCATGAAGAATGTAGCAACATTGTCAGTTTTTTTCATCTTGATATGTTGAAGTTGATTCTTCAATGTAAGGTATCTAATGGTGTTGTTACTCTCAATCATATTCTTCAATGCTTCATACATCTCATAAGTTATCTTAGGGTAGCAATATGAGGTAGTAGATGATATTTTATTGAATAGATGATTATATTCCTTGTGTTGATGTCATATGTCTTCCAATCATCCTTCTCTTCATTGGTAGTTGTTTCTGGTAGAGTCTTTTCTATCAAACACAATAGGTCATCCTCTTCCAGGGTAATCTGTAGTCTTGAATTCCAAGAATTGAAGTTGCTTGATCCATCAATCCTATCTTCCACCAAACTTATGTTTCTCATGGTTTGCAGATTCTTCCACAAACCCTAACGACTAGGCTAGGAAACCTAACAGCTAGGCTAGGCTAGCAACCTTAGGTTTCATTGGACTTATGACTACCAACAATAAGCCTTGAAAGTCAGAAGAACACTGGTAAGCTTGAAAAATCCTTCAATGACCTGCAGAAACCCTAAAACTGAAATTCTACATAAAATTGTGGAACCCTAGAAACCCTAAGGCCAAAAATAAAAGATTCTTGAAATTGCAATCTGAGAGTCTCTAGAGGTGTAATGAAGGAGGTCGTACACTCTTATGCAGAAATTATCCCCAACGCTCAAGCATAAGGTGTTGAAACTGGCAAAAGACGAGGAGTCATTGTTGCAATTGCAGCAAGGGGGGACGGTTGACTTCTTCAAAGGATTGTGTAATGGTCTCTTCAGGAACTCTACTCTCATACCATGTTGAATTTTAATGCTTAGCTCATGCACATTTATTTTATTTCATTCAACATGTACTTGAACTATAAACAATGCAGCAATACCATACACAAATGTTGCAATAACCAAGATCACAAGAAGAATAACCATGCATAAGAACACAAGAAGTATCATGGGAAAAACCTTCTCAATCAAGGGAAAAAAACATCAATCCTTTGATATATTCTCAAGAGAATATCCCCCACACCATAGACCTTAGCACATAAGAGGGTGCTTACCAAAACCTAGAAACTAGAGCCCAAGAGAGGTTTGCACTTCAGTCATACAAGTGCTTGTTGAAATTTTGAGATGACAAGTGAAGTGTGTGATCCACAATGGGGATCCACTCTTATTCATACAAGAACTGACACAACAAAAGGTGTGTCTATTGGCACAATAGAGACGACCTCATTAGCTCAATAATATAATTAATCATTACACAATATTAATTATCTTTCACATGGTGGGGCTGACTTGTACCCTTCACAACATAATTAGGGTTACAAGTAAATCTTACGCTCAGACAATATAGCAAGGATCTTTCTCATTCTCTATTTCTCATCCACTAGGGACACGTCCACTTGTGCTCAGCCACAGGGACGTCACACTCAACAGATCACTCAACTGAGTCCACAAGAGTACTATCTGGAGCACCATCTCAAGCCGACTCAACTAAGTCCATAGGAGTACAAGGTAGGGGACCATCTCAAGCCAACTCAATTCAGTCCAGAGGAGTACAAGGTAGGAGACCATCTCAAGTCATCTCAACTCAGTCTAGAAGAGTAGACAAGAGACCACAAATCATCACAACTCAGTCCAGAGTTTGACGCACACCCATCACATGGGCACACCCAACACATGGGCACACATTGTCTCAACTCAATCCAGAGGAAAACAACACACCCATCACATGAGCCCTCTCACAAATCGACTCAACTCGGTCCAGAGAAAAACGACCTGGAAAATATCACACGACGTTGCAATCATCAACATAAACTAATTTTTAGATTAATAAAACTTTTAATATAAGTAATATTTTAAGAATTATATTTATTTTATAATTATTAATATTTTAAGAATCATATTTATTTTATAATTATTATATATGTAAAAGTATTCATCAATAACAATATTAACATATATACTTAAGTAAAAAAAAATATTAATATAAAACAAAATTAAAAATAAATAAATATATAAGTCATATAATATTTTATAAATAACAATTACAAACTAAACACATTGACATAAAAACATCAACATAATAACTTATATAAAAGCAAAACCACTTTAATAAAATATATTATAATTAAAACCTTTTTAACATATTATACTTTAAACCTTGAAAGGGGAGGAGAGATTATGTAGAAATGGATTTAACCACTCTTACCTTTGAATAGGGCTTCACATGGTAATGTAGTTGCCCCTGTAGCCTTCCCGTGTAACCTTTCTATTTCCAAGTCGGTGCCCCCTCCCAATAGGATTTATGAGACTTAGAGGATGTGTTTAGATGTTTGTCAAAAAAATCTCAACCACTATCATTGAATAATTGGGAATTGGAGAATTCACCTCGTTTAATTATTGATCCACCTCTTTTATATTTTTCAAGTCATCCCATTGGTAACAACACTTGAAAAGACATGGAGTTTTGTTATTGAAAAAATGGAGAATATTGTCACATTCCTTCATAGTCATGTGTCTATAGCCTTCCCGTGTAACCTTTCTATTTCCAAGTCGGTGCCCCCTCCCAATAGGATTTATGAGACTTAGAGGATGTGTTTAGATGTTTGTCAAAAAAATCTCAACCACTATCATTGAATAATTGGGAATTGGAGAATTCACCTCGTTTAATTATTGATCCACCTCTTTTATATTTTTCAAGTCATCCCATTGGTAACAACACTTGAAAAGACATGGAGTTTTGTTATTGAAAAAATGGAGAATATTGTCACATTCCTTCATAGTCATGTGTAGATTCAATGGACTCCACATGTGATTTATTTGTATATTTAAGTAGTTTTTCTCTATGCCATACTACAAAGGGTGAGTCCTTTCTCCTATCCGTTGGCATTAGTATTATATCTGCCTGTGGACCCGTGAGTGGGGGCTTAGCGGGAAGAGGATTGTATCTAGTCTTAAACCACTCTCGTCTTTTCAATTTGTTTTATGTTTTTTTTTTTATTGTCAGTCTTGTTATATGGTATAAATTTTCATAGTTATTGAGGGCTATTCCTAATCAAAGTTACAAAAATACGGGAAGAAGAAGAAAAAATGGAGAGAATGGGAAATGGTTGGTGATATTATGGAAATGACCCAAAAATTAACAATGATTTTTTTTCATAAAAACTCTCTATTTGGTTCTCGTTGTGTTAGAGTAACACTGCAATCAATGTTTTATAGTAGTTGTGATCCTTCTTACAACTTATGCCAACTTAATCAAAGTTGGCCATGCCACATTAACACTACATCACAACCTAAGGAGTTATATACATGAAATATCATATAATCAAAGTGGACCATTGCAATTTGGGTTATGTGTTTAAGATAATAATTATGTTTAAAATAATAATTAGGTTTTATATATTTAGCATATATCATGGTTGATTAAGTTTTATATATTTGACATGATTTGAGGGAACAAAGCAGTAATCATTAAATAAATGATTTGAGGGTCAGAGAACAAAGTCGTGCTCATCTTCATTCATTAATAATATTGATTATTAAAAACCATTCAATTGAATAGAATAGTAAATTATTTTTTATACTTATAAACTTATTTTAATTTTATTAATTTATAATTAAATAATATTTTCATATTTTTTATATATTTTAAATTTTTTTATAATTAAACAATATTTAGATTTTTTTTAAATATTATATAAATTTAATCAACCATAAACAATTACTTCATAACTTCTTAATCGTAATTTTCAATTTTATACTACTATCAATTTTTCCAATTCCAACCACTAAACTTTATATCTTATCTATTTTACTTTGCTTTTATGTATTGTTTCTTTAATGTTAAATTTTATAATTTTATTTATGACTAAACTTTATATCTTATCTTTTTTACTTTTCTTTTGTATGGTTTCTTTAATATTAAATTTTATAACTTTATTGTGTATGCTTTATTTTTAATATTAAATTTTATAATTTTATACAATATCAATTTCTTCAACCCCTAAACTTTATATCTTATCTTTTTTACTTTGCTTTTGTGTGATGCTCTTTGTATAGTTTCTCTAATATATGGGTTGTTGATCAACTCACATAAGTACCTTATCTCTTTTCTTTTTTTTACTTTGATTTTGTATAACTTATATCATATCTTTTTTACTTTGATTTTGTATAACTTATATCTTATCTTTTTACTTTGTTTTTGTGTGATGCTCTTTGTATTGTTTCTCTCATGTATGGTTTGTTGATCTTGTTTTTGTGTGATGTGTATTGTTTCTCTCATGTATGGTTTGTTGATCTCATGTATGGTTTGTTCATCAACTCACATAAGTAATTTTTTGTTTTGTTCATAAAGAAATAATACTTAATTGTTTTAGGTAATTTATGTTTAAAGGCATTATTGTCTTGTTGTTCTATAAAATGTGCACACATTTTTTATTAAGGTATATTTTATATTTTTTTTGTTTAAGTTAATTTAATTTATATATGTGATTTTTTTTAAGTAGTCAAAGCATCATAATTTTATAGGATGTTTTAATTGTTGCAATTTTCTTATTAAGTTTCATGATCATAGTTTGTCTTGTCATGATGTGAGTTAGGTTATATAATTTAACCAATCTCTTATAGATTGAAAGATTGTGTTTATAAAGTGTTTAGTCTTATTGTGCAACCTAATCATTGGTATAAAAGTGTAGACGTTTTGCCTCTGCATCCACTTCTTGATTAGCAAATTGCAAGTGATTAAACTAGATTCAACATATTTGCTTAAGTTAAATGTTAATATGAACCAATTCTTAGTGTTGGAGGCATGGGGTCGATCCAACTCCCTTTACCAACCTTATAAATAACACTTACCAAGATTATAAATAACACTTACCAAGATTTGAGATGGAAAGTAATACTAACCCCCTAACTGTTTCAACCTTAATGCAAGCATAACATAGTGAATGATCAATTAATCCCTATAGAAGCAACATGAGGAAATTTCACAATATGTTTTTAGATATCCTCAACAAAATCATATCACAAGTTTCCCCTGAAATATTTACTAGAATATATCGTGTACATTTAGTAGCAGAAGCACGTACAAGAAGAAGAACAAGCATAGTGTTCCCTTGCTAATGTTAAATAACTTGATAAGTTAGTGTACTCCATACCTACTTTGAATCTTAATACTTCCATGGTATGAAGAAGATAAATCTTACAACTATGAAAATTTCCTTGACCACAAACGCTTGGTGACAAGTCCACAATCAACAATGCAAAGAGAATAGTGAACTCGTCACTATGTGGGCCAATGTAATGAAAGTAATGCATGAAAAATTACACACATTGAGATACCATGAAAACCAATACATGAGATGGTAGTAACCACGCCAATGTCATGATCAGTTAATAGATCATTTATATAATTGAGTTCCATGCTCTTGTGGACCATTTGGACATTAGATAGGAAGACCCCAACCTCATTCTCAAGCAATAGAGTGGACTACATTGGTATATTGATTCCAAACTTGAGTTACAAGTAAATACAAGGGTATGCAATAGAGTGGACTACATTGGTATATTGATTCCAAACTTGAGTTACAAGTAAATACAAGGGTATGCCCACAGGTTTACACAAAACATTGAACATAAGAAAAAGTCTAAGAACCACAACAATATCCCCCCTGGCAACTATTGTGACTAGCAATGCAATTTGCCAAGTCTAGAGACAAACCCTCCAAAGAAAAAGTAAAAACACACATCAAAACAACATTGCACATTCTTAGAAACATTCTAACTAGACAAAAGAAGTTCATACAAGTTATCATCAATGGTGCAAACAATTAAAAAGCATGTGTTTGCAATAAAATTTTATTTGTTGCTAATGATATGTACAAAGTTTTCATGCGGTCTTTGAAGAATTTATTAATATTATAATTTTATGGAATGAATACAAACAAAACAACAAATTGTTCAATGAATAATAAGAAACAGGCACAATATATGACAAAAATCACTACAAAAATGTTGGAAGAAAAATAGCAAGTACAAATAGAAAAATAGCAAGTACAAATTAAAACATTAAGAAATTGATGTTCGCCCTTTTATTATAATGAGGTTGATCTCATATATATACAAAATGGTTCCCAAGCCACAATAATTACTAGAGAACCTACATTGAATCCTGTAATATTTCATGGAGTGAAAAACATGCTATGACACGATCACAATAAAGTTAATGGGTAGTGGGTCTGTGTTAGGGTCTTATGCTAACCCTCTAAGCAGATAGATAGGTTATTATGTATGGATTCAATCTCTACTAAATAAGGTCCATATAGTAGTGTGAAATCAATAATTTTAAGAAGACTTGTTAGAAGGTGCTACCTATTAGAAAGTTCATTCTCTAGAATGTTCCTAGGAGGTAGATAGAACTATATAAAGAAATATAATCAATGCAATGAGATTTCTTCAAAAGAATGTTGTAATTAGGGTTCTACTCAATTGGAGGTTCCCCCATAGAAGAGACAAGTGAACATTTCTCTCATCAATAAATGTATAACATTTTGTGGTATTATAGTTCTTTATTTGGCTATTGTGGTTGCAATCTATCATTTCTGCAATAAATCTAGGTAAAATCTATTATTTCTACTCTACATCTTCCATTTTACTAATAAAGAACACCAACGTGTTTTTTATAAATTATGCCCCCATTGTTTAAGAAATGTGTTGTCAAAATGCCTACAAGTTGTACACTACATACATAATGAAGCTTGATTATGTCATATAACTAAGCTAAGTATTTATAAACTTTCTCTCATCTTATATTCAAGCTTCCTTATGAGCTCCTAAATGAGCATTGGAATTGGACGAGGTGGAATTGCTAGAATTTATTCTACAACTAGGTCTAGGTCTATTGAAATTGGAACAAGCTCACAAGTTGTACACTACATACATAATGAAGTTTGATTATGTCATATAACTAAGCTAAGTATTTATAAACTTTCTCTCATCTTATATTCAATCTTCCTTATGAGCTCCTAAATGAGCATTGGAATTGGACGAGGTGGAATTGCTAGAATTTATTCTACAACTAGGTCCAGGTCTATTGAAACATACATAATGAAGCTTGATTATGTCATATAACTAAGCTAAGTATTTATAAACTTTCTCTCATCTTATACTCAAGCTTCCTTATGAGCTCCTAAATGAGCATTGGAATTGGACGAGGTGGAACTGCTAGAATTTATTCTACAACTAGGTCTAGGTCTATTGAAACTGGAACAAGCTCACAAGTTGTACACTACATACATAATGAAGTTTGATTATGTCATATAACTAAGTATTTATAAACTTTCTCTCATCTTATATTCAATCTTCCTTATGAGCTCCTAAATGAGCATTGGAATTGGAATTGGACAAGGTGGAATTGCTAGAATTTATTCTACAACTAGGTCCAGGTCTATTGAAACTGGAACAAGCTCACAGGGCTCAGCCTCCAATGTTATGTTATGTACCAAATCCTTAATATAATATAATAAAGTAGTGTACACATGATGTACATAATATGTGAACATGGAGAATGGTTTTCCTCATAATGTTATTGTTATGTTATGTACCAAATCCTTAATATAATATAATAAAGTAGTGTACACATGATGTACATAATATGTGAACATGGAGAATGGTTTTCCTCATAATGTTATTGAGGAATGAACAAGTATAAGGCACCTTATGGAGGAAAAATCATCCCCTCTTTAGGCTCTTTAGGCTATATGAAAGTCCAGTAGTCGGAGGGAGTAACCCTCAAAAGTGTTGAATTTGATATTTGATTGTTTCTTCAATTAAATTAAAGAAACTTTGAGTGTTTTCAAATGCAATACTTGAAACAACAAATTGATAAAATTAAAAGAGGCTAAACTCAGAGAAGTAATAAATTCATACATGCATTCACATTCACAAAGGGAACCACATTCCTATCTAACAAGATTTCAAGATGATAAATGAAATAAAATTAAAACACACAATTTTTAAGAGAATATTTGCTTTGGACAGTGGTTTACATGTAAAGGATGGAACCAATTCGTCAAATTAAAGATAACACAAAATCAAGAAAACTTATATACAACATTCATAATTACCCCAATTTCAACATACTCCAAGAATAAATATTGTGATTATGTGAATGAAATAAAGAAATTATAAGCATGACTATAAAATACCAATAATCATAATTGCAAACAATGTTTTTTAAGCCAAATTTCCTTAATTTGGCTAAATTTTATTTTTTTTAAGGAATTTAGGCTAAACAAATTCATATTTTCATTGAAAATAAAAATAAAAAATAAAAAATGTAGCCTAATTTATGATTATGGTTATGCATTCACTTATGTTTTTCGCCTAAATATAAACATTTTCCATGAACATATAATATAGGTTTTCTTAGTATTTTCATCAAAATCAATGATTATGCATCCCAATTTTTTGGGTACATTCACTATATATGGATGATTAGTTAATAGAGACCAATCTTGGGAAAACCATGAATTTTCAATTGAAGTCATGTAAATTTATGAAGAAAAAGAAAAGAAAAATGTAATACTTTACTTCTATTATTTTTTTCACTTTCAACATGTATTTATAACGACATTTTCCATTGTCATTTATTTTTGTTGTAAGATCCCTCTAATTGATATGAAAGTTTGTTTCTTCTCTAAATATTCTACTATGAGATTTGTTTTAGTTAACTATTGTCAATGATGCACATGTGACACTAATGGAATGGTGTTGTTGCCAAATTTTAAAGGTAGTAACAAGAAATCAATGGTTATCGCCTTAAGATAAACAATATAATTTTTTTACAAATATGGTTTGATTGCCAAATGATTTGATAAGTTGTGACTTATGTGGTGTGAAAAAAACAATATCGATTGCAAAGTCCAACAAGTGAACAATTTTACAAGTCTTTATGTTGTATTAAAAACTTTGAATAATTACAAAGATGAGTCTTTTGAGAATAAATCTCACAAAACATTTCTTGTTTCAAAATCTGAAAATCTGAAATTTTCTTATGAGGAAAGAAAAATTGAAATTGCATATGTTGATTGAACAAGGGATGAATCATTTAAGAAAACAAAAAAACGTGAATGACTTTGGAAAATTCCTTGAGCTATGGTGACCATATCGACTGTTGGAAGCAATTTCTTTTTCAGTCCACAAATGATACCAACTTCCATGTTGTTTTCTTTCCTTTATATTCTTTCTCCTAACAGTTTTCATAAAAGTTTCCAAATTTAGACAAGAGTGGCAAAGTGGAAACCCAGATATTTTGGAAAATCATTATTTTTCTTGTTTTTATGCTTAAGACGGCTAGGGTATTGGAATACGTTATCCATTGCTATGGATTCATATTCTTCTTTTTCTTAGGTTTTGCTGCTAATGTGGATGCAAGTGCTTATGTGGAAGCTAATAATTGAACTTTATTCCTTAACTTATCAATCTATTGTCAATCATTCACCTATGGTATCTTGAAGTCAACCATTCTTCTAGAAGCGATATACAGCTCTGTATAAAGATAATATGATGTTGGAGGCAGATTTCGTTGTAGTTGAGTAATAGTGCAAAGTAACATGAATTCTTTAAATAACCTTTCATAAATGAGTATGCCTTTGATTGGACCACTAAAGTCATCAAAATGTTTATAAATTTCCATTTCATTATAAACAAATTTTTCATATCTTTCAACTAAAACCACCTTTCTTGGTTCCATGGGAGTGGAAGTCCAAGTTCAAATGCTTTTGCAAATTTACCTCTAAACTCTTGAGAAAATTGAACCACAAAATTACACTTACTCTGAGTTTTCATTATCGGGTTGTGTTTAACATGGACTATGCTTGTCTACATAATGAATGTAGTTTTGTCTTTGATTCCTAGAACCTCCAAATCATTTTGATTTCTATTATTCAACAATTTTATGATTTCATCAGCAATCTGAACTTTGTCTTCGAGTCATTCCCATGCTTTAGATACTTCAAGTCTTATTATTCTTTCAAGGTTCTCTGCTTCTTGAAGATCATTAAAATTGACTCTAATTTTTGGGTGATCAACTTGATTTGATCCCAAATGTAATGTTTTACTCCAATCAAATATCTTCTTGCTAAAAATATTTTTTCATCTTCTCATATTCTATAATATTTTGATTTTCGTCGGCTATGATCTTATATTTCTCATCTAAGATGGAATGAGTAGTGTCTAAAAGTGCATTGCGCTTATCAATTCATGCTTTTAATTTTGTTGTTTTTATGCTTTCCATTGAATACTTGTTTCAACAACTCCTAATTCATTTTGAACTACTGTCAATTGCATTTTGAGCTTCTCAATCTACTCTATTTCTAAACCTTCTTTGACCATTTAAACATCTAGGATTGTAGTTATGAGAGATAAATTTATTGACAAAGCAGTGTCTTCATCTTCATTGACTCTATCAATGATTTGTTCCAATTTAATATTTTTCTCTAAAATTATTTTCACTTGATCTTTCTCTTTTTCTAACTCAATTATTTCCTTTGTTTGAACATGCTCAATAATTGGAAAATTCAATCTTCCTCTGAGAAGTTGAATTTCCTTATCATTTTCTTTAACCAGAGATGAAATCCAACATTTATGTCATGGATCTTTTCCTAAAGAAATTATCCTTTTTTGTAAACCATTGATTGTTATTTGATGAAATTTATTGGTGTTTTTCTCAATTTTCAATTGATTTTTATCCTCAACCTTCTTATATTAATTATTTCTTATATAAAGTATTTAAACACCATATTACATGTCTATTTATGCCATTCAATCTTTTCTTTTAGTGGCATATGATCTAGATCAATGATCACTCTGGTAATTTCATATTCATGAGACCTAAGATCATTTTCAGGCTTATCTACTTTAGGCTGCAAAATTGCCATATGTAAAGTGCCCTTTTCATAATCAATTGATGATAATAACATGGGTGGTGTAGGTCCTTCATGATTGACATGAGAAAGTAGGATTTATTTGGTTTTCTTAGACATCTTATTTAAATTCGTCTATGTAAATATATCAACTTTTTTCTTGTGAGACTGTGAATTCCTTTGAAACTTCACCTCCTAGAATCACTATGCTTGTAGTTTTGTGTGTGGGGTCACTAGATGATGCAATTTGGGTTATTGAAACTAATACTTTTTCAATCAAGGATTTACCCAAATGTTTCATCTTATTGGATTCTCCTTCATATTCAAAATATGAATCTATTCTCATCCTTTTGGTCAGAGGTTTTGGTACATCTTCCTCCATCGGATCATCATTTTTTGTCATATTTCTTTGAAATTATGGTTTCTTTGGAATCTCCATTACAAATTGCATTCCCTTATTTGGTCGATCATATTCAATTGTGATAATTGAAGTGGATGCAAAACTTCCTTATTTGTTTCTTCTTTCACATTCTTCTCTTGTGTTGATAGTTGACCTTGTCCTTGCAGTATTTGTTGAATTTTTTTCCCATGACTCTTTGTTTGATAATATTTATGTTCATGTGTATTCATGATGAATACACATTCTCATGTTATAAATCAAATGGCATGGATCGTATTGCCAAAACTTATCTTCTTCAAAATGGAAACAAATCATCATATTTTCAAGTATATTAAATGTTACTCTATTGTAATTGTGATAACGAAAACTTTAGTTGGCAACATAAAATATATATATATATATATAAAGTGAATATGATGTGAGTTTAACCTCTACTTAATAAACTCTAAGGCAAAAATCCCAGGAGTGATCAAAACTGGAATTGTGTAAGGTTTCAACTCTGAGCCATAAACTTTTAAAACTATATAGTCCTAAAAAATGTACCAATATCCATATCTCAATTGTGCTCTTAGTTGAAGAAATATTTTAAACTAGGGAAACGTCCTTGGAGGATACTCATTGTGTATCAGGGTATAATTCATGGCCATAAATTTATCTACAAATGTTTTGAAATCATCTCTTTGGCCACAATCCCTCACTATTTGAGTCCATTCAAAAATTAACTGTAATTTTTTTTGTTGATCAATTGTCTTTAATTCCAAATGTTGAAAATGGGTTTACTGGTGATATAACATAAGATATATCATTTATGATTGATATTTGAAACATGTCCATGATTAAAAATGAACCAATTGTTCATGTGTGTTGTCAAATAAAAACTTGGAAAAAATAAATTTAGTTGATTGAGTGATCTTAAGGATAAACCTTAAAATACTTTCATCTACTGAAAAAATCACTATCATCACCCAAATTCAAACATGTCATTGTTATGATTTCCCTGATTGATTCTTTGAATGAAGAATAACTTAATGGAAACATCAACTCTGGAAAACTTGCACCTGTAGGTAATAATTTCAATAAAAATTTGTGTTTTTTTTCTAATGGTATTGAGTTAAAATAAGTTCTTAATTCATCTTCATCTAACCTTTCTCGAATATTAGGTAATAAAAATGTTTTAGATATGGAACGATTATTAGGTAATAAAAATGTTTTAGATATGGAACGATTATTAGGTAATAAAAATGTTGTAGATATGGAAAATTATGATACAAGGAATAAGGTACATATTGATTTTTTTTTGGACTTCACAACACTCTAAATTGGGTCAGAAGATTGAGCACACATATGAACGAATTCAGGGAAATAACCTTTGATGGGACTATAACATGTGTCAATCCACATTCCTAAATATTATAAATTATCAGTAAATCTTGAAAACACTAAATTATGAATCTCTTCAATAATTTTCCCAAACAATTGGGTTTTGAAAATATCTTGGTATTTTTAAACAAAGTGTTTGTAGTCTAGATTTGTTGATTCAAGTTATAGGAAATCTAATGCATTTTTCTTATGAGCCATACTTTGAAATGAAGAAAACCTCGTCTGATGTTTTATTACAAATATTCTTTGAAAAATGCTTGACTTTAACGTTCTCAATGAAAAATGCCTTTAAAGGAAAAGGTTTTGTGAAATACCCATAACAATTTGATGACATAACTTATTTGTCTTTGAAAATCCTGCTAAAATCTTGATTTTGGTTCAGTTAAAGTTTACTACATGTAAGACGTGTGTAACATCTCGCTCTTGCGTGCACTAAGAAAACTTATTCTTTGAGGAAACTTGCTTGCAAGTGATCCATATTATTATACTATTGGGCATTTGATTTTGATTATGAGGTGTTATGGATTGATGACATGTTATTTTTCTATATTGACATAGACAGGTGCTATTGACTCAACTTTCTTGCGTGTGCGGGGTTTTGGACCTTGAGGATACAGAGGCATCGATGAAACCCCTTGGACTCTGAATCGAGTCGGGGAGTGGACTATTGGGGTTTGATTGTTGTATATATGACATTTGTGCATCTGATTAGATGATATTATTATGGATATTATTTCTGACATGATTTGTTGATGATGCAGGTTGAAGATAGCTTGTCGACTAGACTCACATGTGGAGCAGAGGGGTCATGCATGATAACCAAAGACATTGAGGGAGAGGTGTGGATAGCATCCATGCCACAGCCTACTAGCACTCTCGTCGAGGCTCGAACTGTAGGTTAACGATTACCTAGTTCGAGAAGACCCATGATGTCGTGAGGGCCGACTGCGACAATCGCTCACGATGATTCTAAGGGGCACGCAATAAGGAAGGGGCCTTATTCCTTAGAGGCCCTTAGTCTCCCATAAGATCACCTAACGGAGTATTGACTCCAGGGGTTTTTTATGTCTACCAAGTCAGTCAAGAGGCGAGTGGCACCCTTGGAGCACGAAGTGTGTCCTGAAGGGAATGTCGCACAAGAAAAATAGAAGGAGGCGAGTGGCACCCTTGGAGCACGTAGTGCATCCTGAAGGGTACGTTGCGCAAGGGAAACAGAATGAGGCGAGTGGCACCCTTGGAGCACCTAGTGTGTCCTGAAGGGAACGTCATGTTGTTAACTAATGAGTGAATAAACCTAGATGTCCTTAGAACGAATAATGTGATAAGAAAGATGAAAAACATTTTCCCTAATAAAATTTTGCCCAGCCTAGGAAAATAAAATCTAGGTCTAAGTGATACTTGTGGAAAGAAAATAAAAATAAAAAATAAAAAATAAAATAAATAAATAAATAATTATACTAATAATCATCATTAAACATGTGACAAAAGGGGGTAAGAAACTCAATTAAATTATTAAAATCAAAATTATGGAAGGATTTAAAATTTTAAAAGGGAAGTAATTGTTTGTCACATGAACTAATTAAAATTTTACTAAAATGAAAAAAGGGGAAAAAGCGTAAAGTCTACACTTACTAATTTGAGTTTTAGATAAAAAGGGAAAGAGGGAAATTAAAAAGATTTAGGAAACTAAGGGAAAAAGGGGGAAACATAAAGAGAAAAGGGAAACATAAGGAAAAAACAGAATGACTAACTTGGCAAGGAATCTTGCCTTTAAGAACTTTATAAATAGAACTCAACTAGTAAATTAGTAAGGGGGTAAGTCATTGAAATGTGTAAGAGAATATGGGGACACCTAGGAGCGATTCTAGGAATGTTTTTAGGTGGGTGAGGGAAATAGGAGTAATTAATTAATTAATGAAATGAATTTATGGTGCAACGAAGGGGATGAAGGGGATGGGTGACACATGTACGGGGTGGATTTTTATGAATTAAATTATTGAACAATAAATTAAATGAGAATTTGGGAAAGTAAATGACTTAGAAACTCTATATAAATAAGGGAGGAGGAGCATGATGGATCTCTTCTGTTATCTGTAACATTACGCTGCAAAATTTTAGACTTGACTGACTTAGCTTGTGGGAGTTGGGATACCCAGCTCGGTGAGGAGTGGTATCTTGGCCTTGCGAGGCGAGCTGGGAGCCAGTTGTTCTCTAGTTTAGTGTGTGTGGCCCCTTTGCGGCTCAGGGGGATAAGGGGGGAGAATAGTACCCCTAGTGTTGGTTGGGAGGTACCGGTGAAGTCTCATCGATCGACAAGCGGGAGCTGCATAGAGCGCGCGGGACAACGACTCAGAGCGGGCGACTTGGGCTACGGTATGCTTGCTTGTATTCTACATGGTAGATTATTATAGACCTTACACTTTCATTTATGTATTTCTAACTGTGTAAAGAAGGTGTTGACTTAGAATTTTAATCGATAACTTAAATTACCATAGCCTTAAGTTCATTGCTTGACTTGTTTCCCTTAGCATTCGATCCCTAAATGTTGTGATTTTCCTATTGGTTTTGTTGATTTTTTGTGAAGAGTTGTGCTTTTTACTCTGTCCTCATCCCTAGCTCATCAGTCCACGCCTGAGCAGTCGATCAGGAGCTGGATCAACGGTCATCACTTTGGTGTTAATAGACCTATAGATCCTAACGCCCTGATTTTCTGTGCGTGGATGATGAGCAAAGGATGTGTTTGCCCAATCGTCTACCCATGTTGATTTCTCTTGGTTGGTTGATGGTCATTACGCTTTCTTGCGAATGAAAACCTCTGTGTGTTGTTCATCGTCATTCTCTGCGATTTAATGTCAATGTTTCTCTTTAGTAAGACTATGTTTTTATTCCCACTTGAATGCCAGCCTTGACTTTTATATGGATTGTGTCTGTATGTATGTTGTGGTTATTGGGTGTTTTTCTTTACCATGTCTGCAATTGATGTTGTTGACAGTGTTAATTTAATTAATTTTTTTACAGAAATCATACATACTGGTTGGACTGCATTTTCGTGTTTGTTTTCACTACCTTCGATGCCCCTTGTGTTGCATGTTGATGGCCCTTTTGTCTCCGTATTTTTTGCTTCTTTTAACCTTTATTCCATGGCGAATTTTTATAGAGAACTCGTGATCCTTTCACCAAGAATTTGTGCTTCTTTTGCACATAGAATTCGTGCTACCTTACACAAAGAATTCGTGCTCCTTTCACCAAGAATTTGTGCTTCTTTTTCACGGAGAATGCGTGCTACCTTGCACAGAGAATTCATTCTCCTTTCACCAAGAATTCGTGCTTCTTTTGCACAGAGAATTCATGCTACCTTGCACAGAGAACTCATGCTCCTTTCACCAAGAATTTGTGCTTCTTTTGCACAGAGAATTTGTGCTACCTTGCACAGATAATTTGTGCTCCTTTCACCAAGAATTCATGTTTCTTTTGCACAGAGAATTCGTGCTACCTTGCACAGAGAATTGATGCTCCTTTCACCAAGAATTTGTGCTTCTTTTTCACAGAGAATTCATGCTCCTTTCACCAAGAATTCGTGCTTCTTTTGCACAGAGAATTCATGCTTCTTTTGCAAAGAGAATTCGTGCTCCTTTCACCAAGAATTCGTGATTCTTTTGCAAAGGGAGTTTGTGCTACCTTGCACAGAGAGTTCGTGATTGTTTTCACCGAGAATTTGTGCTTCTTTTGCACAGAGAATTCGTGCTCCTTTCACCAATAATTCGTGCTTCCTTTGCACAAAGAATTTGTGCTTCCTTGCACAGAGAATTTGTGCTTCCTTGCACAGAGAATTTGTGCTTGTTTTCACCGAGAATTCATGCTTCTTTTGCACAGAGAATTTGTGCTTCCTTGCACAGAGAAATCGTGCTTCTTTTGCACATAGAATTCATGCTTCTTTTCACCTTTATTCCATGGTGAATTTTGACCTGGTGTTGACCCCCTGACATACGTTTTCCCTCTGCCTTATTTTATTTTTTACTGGATAGTGTTTTACCCAACGAAAATTGTTGTGTTAAACTCAACGATTGATTAAAAAAAAAAACACGAATTGTTTGGCAACGAATTTCCCCCTTCGCAAATTACTGTATTGATGGAGACTGTACTCTGTGTTAATTTAATCGATGGAGAACTCCCTCTGTGTTTTAAAATTGTTGATGGTGAATGCACGTCGTATTTTAGATATAATATTGAGGGAGATTCTAATATGTGCCTTTAATTGTAATATGATGGCGAGTTACCCTGTGGAATTAACCTTCTTATTTCTTATTTAGATTGCAAATTACCTCTATTTGCATAACGATGGAAAACTCAACATTTTATTAATAGCTTTGGACAACGATAGCTTATTGAGCCGTCAAACAATGTTTTTCTTTGCCCAGTGATTCCATCCTTTAATTCACATTTTCATGGTTTCCTGTACCTGGGATTTTTGCATTTTTTTATAGCGAACTCTTTTAGCTTATATATAGCGAACTCTTATAGAAATTTATGATGGCAATCACTGTAATTTAAGTTTAATTTTCCCTTGATTTATAATTAAACAATGATATATTTACTTAGCAATGTCAGTATTGCTTGCATGACAATTTATTAAAGGTTGCAGTGAATTATTTAGTTATAGTGAGCATAATTGTATGACTGCGTTAGGGACAATGAAACTTAAATGTATGATGGTGTTTTGATATGTGAAAATAGCCAGCTTTAATTGCATTGTCTTTACTCAATAGTTTCTTTTAATGTTATTAGACAGCTTGTTACACTTTAGTACTGTTGATATAGCTAGAAAGCATTTGTAAGTTAATATCATTAACAAGTGTTATAATTGCAACTTTTTACTTTGATATTGTTAATGTTGTTTACAATGTTAACTGCTAAGTTAGATTGTAATTAGTGATTAATTTAGAATTTCCATTTTAGATTGTAATTAATGTTAAATTAGATTGGCGTGTATTGACTAAATTGTAATTTAGACATGCTAAGTTAGATTGTAAGTAATGTTAATTTAGATTTGTAATTTTGACTAATTTAGACTTGATTAGGGGGTTGGGTTTTTGGTGAAGTCATGTAATAGCTTGCGCTCTCTTGTTGATTTCATATCGCGTTTTTCCGACCCGTTGCTTGGGGGGTGAGGGTAGTCTTCGTGTTAGCTATTTCGGTCTCCTAGCGTGTGGGTTGGTCTTGAGTCTATGGTCCAGATAGAATATGTTTGTGCCAAGATTATTGTCGCGCCTCTCATATGGGGATGACATGATTCCTTATGAGGGGATCGTGGTGCGCCCTATTGGATAGAGGCGAATGATATTGTGGTCGGAGTCTGTGCTTCCCATGTGAGTGTTTTCTATCATTGTAAGTTGTTCTTAGCGCTTGAGTTGTAACGCCTGCATACGTTTGGTTCGTGCACCCTGAGGTTCTAGTCTTTGTTCGTCAAGGTCATTGTGTCGAGAGGGGGGTGTTGTCCCTTAGCTTGTAGGCGTGGTCATGTTGTGTCGGGTGGGTAGTCGTTTCTCATTGTTTTACGCATGTCTCTCCCATCTTCTCTTGTGCCAGTGCATGGAGTCATAGTTTTATGTTGCCTGTTCAACTAGCATGGTGCTCTCCGTTAGGTGTGTTGTCTAGCTGTAATAGTTGTTTTCATCCTATTTTTGTTAAAAACGAAAAAAAAAATCACACTTTCTGCTTCACTTGTAGTCGTAACGATGGGGTCGCTACAATGTGATAGAAATCTGAGGTTGATGGTTTATTTTAAAATTTAATTTTTACAAAACAATGTTAATTTTAATATTTTTTGTTTATGTGTCAATGTAATAAATGTTTCCAATTACCCAAAAGGTGACAAGGTGGCAAGTATTAATGGCACAAAACTGGAAACAGTTTGTAGGGATTTTAAATCATGGTTCTGAAGCTTGATCTGAAAGTCCCATAATAAATATAGATTTCACACGTGGATAGAGGGTGATAAGTGGTTTTGGGACTTTGAGATCAGGTTAAAATTCCATGATTTCAAACTCCCGCAAAGAATTGTAGTCGTTGATCAATTCAATTAATCGCCTGATTGGTTTTGTTCTTCTCATTATTAAAACATGTTATTGAACTGTGCTTCATGGCTTTTGTCTAATATGGACATTTGGCAACCCCTAATTTGTTCTTAAACCAAAATTTTGATAATTCATCTCCCCTCAATTAATTTTAACTCGTTTTTTGAAAACTTATAGAAATCACTCATGAAATAAGTGTTTAAAATGTTAGAGTTACAACAAAGAAAAACTCCCAAAGAGATGATAGAGATGAGTTAACATAATAAATTTGTATATCATAAGAGAAAATTCTCCAAATAACCCCAATACATTCATATATTCCATTATGTATACATTTAAACTCATATATGCCCCTACTTGGGGTCATATCATAGTACCCTCCTTCGAAAATATTTACCCTTAGAGCTTTGTAGTTAAGGGTTTTATATGTGATGAAACCAAGGTTTCCTTATATTCATTTTCTCTTGTTGCCATTGATGATTATCCATCCATCCAAATTCACTTATTCTCTATCATAATCCTTGATATCTATTTGTTTCATAATTTTCTTTCCTTTGATTCCATGTGTTGTTGTTGTAACTTCTTTAATTCATTGTAGTTGTTGGTCTCTATAATATCATGTTGAATAATGGTTCTATGATGCCCTATTACATGAATATCATTGATTATTACATCTTTTTCCTTGGAAATTATGATATTAGACTTCTTTTCTTTCTTCCAAACTTTTGGCAATGAGGGTGTCAATATGGTTCCACCTTTCATGGGTTTCCTTCATTATGAACACCCATATCATCAATATTAGGAAATTTCAACTCAAAAGTGTCATCTTGAGGAAAAATCAAGAAATTAATAAAATAATGTAGACAATTTTTTAATATATTTTTTTAATATTTCACTTTTATTGAAGTTGTTTGTAACACCATGTTTCCCCCAGCTTGTAAATATAACTGGATTGGCCAAGAACTATGGAAAACTCATAAATATGAATATGTGATGTAAATGGACCTTGAGGAAAAGGTCAATGAATGTGAATAACATTTTGAATTTGTTGCAGGACTGCTGAGAGGGGATGTGCAGAAAAGAGACCACGATGGCGGTGGAAGGCACCTGAAAAGGTGGCGTTAAATTCCACCGAGAATTAATACCGTATTTGGAGTCCACTGGCCCGAAGAACCAAAAGCAGCTCGCTGGCCCCGAATTTAATGTCTCGCAGGCTGGTAGGTGGACGGCTTGATGAGGGATGGGATGGTGAACCGCCCATCCGTAGAGCCATCAGGCCTGATCAGCGCGAGGGTAATCATGCCACACGCAACCTCGCAAGAGGATAAGGCGTATGGTAGAAGAGATTGGGGGGGGTAGACGCGAGGGGAACTCTGGCATTACGCAAAGTGTGTGATAGCAGAGAGGAAGGATTGCAACCTTCGCTCCTGGTCACTGGCAGACAGAGAGACGCAGTCTCACAGCATCGTGGTCTCAGCTTGGGGGTGGCTAGTGGTAAATCCGCTGGGAGTCGCTACGCCTACGGTTGGGTGGAAACGAGCACCCCTCTTAGCAGTTGCACTCACTCCTGGTGTTATTTATGATAAGTGTTTTACGTATTGCATATTAAAATTCATATGTTGACGTATATTCTCATAAACTGTGAAATTGTGAACGATTGCAGTAAAGAATGTTTGTCCAGTGTTTTGGTAAGAAAGGGTAGATATATGCTTATAACAGAAAATGAATGAATTGGCTTATGATTGATAAATGAATTTAATTATGCATAAGTTGAA
>SNQJ01S0026100.1:105577-134809 GCA_010110895.2 Picea sitchensis | reverse complement strand
CCTTCTAAGAGAGGACGCATGTCACGCGATCCTCCATTCCGGAGATCCAGACACTAGACATCGGGATATCGGCATTCGGGAAATCGGATTTCCTGAGGTCGTGAAAGCCAGGACATCAGAAATCTCGAAAATGCGAGGAGCGATCTAAACCATCCATCCACTTGGGACGCGTGTCAGAGATCCGTAGGGAGTCGGAGTCTGGCATTTTGCGAGTCCTAGGGACGAGGTGTCTAGGACATCAGAAGTCTCAAAACCCCGAGAGTTAATCAGGACCGTTGATCCAGTAGACGATCACGACCGTTGATTAAGCTAAAAGAGGATAGGAGTTGCTAGTTGTCATCATAGTGGGGAGTCGAGATTCTAGGGATCACGAATCCTGAGGACGATTGCACCTTGGCATTGGAAACCCCGAAGCCCCGATAGGTGATATGACTGCGGTCATATAGAGGAGGTCATGTGGACCAAGAGTCTAGCCTGGAGGGCTAACGGAAATTTGGAGCTCATCAAGAATTTGAAACCCAAAACTCCGAAAGGAGGTAAGAGTGCGGTCACAGGGATAGTGGTCATATGGGCCAGGAGCCTAGCCAAGGGAGCTAGTGCGTAAAGAGCGCGTCGGGATTCGAGGAATCGCGGATCCTGAGGGAAAGTGCATTTTGGCACTTGAAGGTCCAAAACCCTTATAGGAGGATATAAGGCTGCGGTCTTATGAGAGCGGTCCTATGGACCAGAGGGCATAGCCAGGAGGGGCTAAGGCCGGAAGAGAGCTCATCAGAGATCAGGGAATCGAGAGTATAGGAACCCTCGACATCAGAAAGGATGAAACCCCGAAAAACCCCGAAATTGTTATCAGGGAAAGACCACGGTTATGTGCAGAGAGCTGGGTAGGTGAATGAAAGACCTGTGGATTGGGGATTGACATCTTGCTGCTGCAAGCTTCGGGGATTCTCATTGTTGAGAAATCAACGAAAAACTTTGATTTTAGGTAGTGGGTATGTTACATTGTTTATGTTTATTTCACTTTTATCAAAGCTAACTTAAATATATATATTATATTAATATCAATTTATGAAGACTATGTTCGATGTAGTGTTTTCCCCAAAAATAAGGAAAGAAAATTAAATATATTGTCCCATCTTAAAAGTTATTTGATCAATTTTTCAAGGTGTAAAGTTTAAAAAAAAAAACTATTAAATTATTAAAAAATAATATATAAAATTACACATACTCAAAATTATATTGTAGAGTAAATAATATATATTCATTTAAAAATGACCAATTTATATTGTAGGGTATGTGATCTCATACACCAATTTGGTGTTTGGCTTCGTCGTGACCTTAAAAATAGATTATTATTATTATTAGAAATGTGATAAAACTTATCATAATTCATTGTGATTGAAGAAAAATTATGAGATATATGTTAGGATAAACCTGACTCAATAAAAGAGTCAAATCTATTTTAAGTAAACAAGTGGGTTTCGGGCCCATGGTTTTTGTGTCCCATGGTTTTGGTAGACCATAGTGCTATTCATGTGGATTAATTTAATGAAGCCTTTAAAAGTTAAAAAATATATATATATATCAAATATTTTTAAAATAAAAAATTTACTATTTCATTTCTCATAATAAAGACAATTTAAAATGAAAAATATAGAAATTACACTATTATCATACCCATAATATCGAACTAAAAATCTAAAGATTATACCACTTTCATAATGAATATTATACGATTGTCTATGAATTTTGGGCACGCCATCATGCTTAGGTAGACAAATTATATTATTAAAAAATACCACCAATCTCCAAATTATGTAATAAAACATTACCTTCTACATGCACCTCTTTTGAATTTTAAATCATTTTGATTGGCTAATATTGTATGACATGGAATTGGTATTATGGTTGGGAGCACATTTTTATAAAGACAATTTAAAATGAAAAATATAGAAATTACACCATTATCATACCCATAATATTGAACTAAAAATCTAAAAATTATATCACTTTCATAATTAATATTATACGATTTTCTATGAATTTTGGGCACGCCATCATGCTTAGGGTAGACAAATTATATTATTAAAAAACACCACCAATCTCCAAATTATATAATAAAACATTACCTTCTACATGCACCTCTTTTGAATTTTAAAGCATTTTGATTGGCTAATATCGTATGATATGGAATTGGTATTATGGTTGGGGGGCACATTTTTTAATCAAATTTTCTCTAATAAGTTTCTTTTGGAATAATTCCATCATATTTAATTTTGACATTCTTAAGTTTAAACTCAAATTTTTCAAGTATTTTTGATGATATTTTTTTATGATCTTCTTCCAACTTCTCTTGTTTCTCCTTTTGATTAAATTGTTTCTTCTTTCTTCATTCTTCCTTGCACTTCTTCTTTCATATCATTAACATCTATGTATTCTTCAACAATTTTATTGATGTATTCACCAATGATCTTGATTCTACCTCTTGTGGGTGTCTTTCTCATTCTTAACCTCATTAAAGAGGTTCTTGATTATACTTATGCAACCTTTCGATTTCTTCATCTTTTCTTTTCAATTCTTCCCTTAACTCATCATTTTTTTGTTTTAATTTATGAACCTCCTTCATTAATGATTTATTAATGGACAGAACTTGCTTTTCAATCCTTAAACATTTCATAGGATAAATTTCATCTTCATATCCTCTAAATTGAAAATTTGACATTAGTTCTTAAGTCTTCAAATCTAACCACAAGCCTCAACTTCCATCCTCACTATATTTACAATATTGATCTGAATTAGTCCTATCATTTTCCCAATATATTATACTTTCTTTCCACCTTCCAAGGGATTTTGTATCAAATCTTCAAATCAAAATTTATGCTAATTTTAATTCCACATACATTTTAAACCCTAGTTTTGGACTATCCTACAAGCACTACAAGGAAAATACCCTCTAGTGGAGGTTTTTGCAGACGCCCCTATAAAAATATCCCAAAAATATGTTTATAGCGAATGATACTAGCGAAGGTGAGCGGGCAGAGGTTTTAGTGGATGTTTTTACAATGGTGCTTTTAGAAGTACATAACACACTAGTGCATTTTCTACAACAAGAACATTGATGCCCTAAAAAATAACGCCTTGTAGCAGGGTTATTTCAAATAAATAAAAATATTAGTCAATGTGCTATGAAACTAAGGATGCACCAAGAAATAATGACACATCGTAACAATGTTCTTTTTAAAATCTACGTTGCACAATGTAACATTGGAGGCACCGGTGCGCTATTAGTAGAGCGCACCATTATATGGTTAAATAAAAAACATGTATGCACCAATGTAGGATTGTGTCAAAAAATATATTCTGGTGCACTCCATTGTATCATGTGCACCAGTGCTCCAATATGGAGCACCGTGTTAGGGTTAATTTCCAAATTTTGGTCATGCGCTATGTAAAACCAATCATATTGGGGCGTCTATTATTATACTGCACTGTCATTCTTAAACAAAACATTTCGCACTATTGTAGTTTTTCAAAAAATGTACGGTGGTGTGTTATGTAGTAGTATGCACACCAGTGCGCACGCGTGCCCAAAAACATGTACACCATGCTAGGGATGTTTTGTTTTTAATATATAACTGATGTGATCATTAAACATGTATGGACCGGTGTGGTTGTTCATTGGGCGCACCAGAACAAGATTTTATTAAAAAACATTATCGACGGTAAAAATAATTTTTACCGTTTTGAGTGTTGTAGAGCTCAAAAGCACCAGTGAAACCTTTTCCTATCTGAAGTGCCCTTCCATCAATGTTTTCCTTGGTTTCCTTCCTTTCATCTATTGTTCGGTGCGTGAATTTGAAATTTTTCCAAACGGTGGGAAATTTAGTTTTTTTTAGTGCATCGCAACCATGCCTACCCAATGACAAAATGTCTAGGTAATGTCCTTGTTTCTTTATAACTTAAGTTTTCATCGGATTAAAAATTAAAATTGAGTGAAATTTTAAGTGTAAAAAAAAAACAAAAAAATTGCATGGTGCATTCAACGCTCTCAGCTCGCACCGTCTACGGTATGACCTGTAAATTTACAGGGTGCACCGCATACCTTGTTACCTTTCTTGGCAGTGCGTTAGTAAACATTAATGCACCAACACATCCCTTTAATGACACACCGAAGAAAATCTTATAACTTGTGGGGCAGTGAGTCGAAGTACAGATAACACACCGAAGAAAATCATATAACTCGTGGGGCAATGCGTCAAAGTATAGATAACGCACTAGGACGTTAAAGTACATGGCGCACCACCCTTATCAGATATATTTTTACGCAATGCATTGGTAAACGTGCACACAGTGGCTTTCATGCTTACCAAACGCACCACCGAGAAATATAAAATTGTGTTGCGTTACACCCAACAAATGTTTTAGTGGCATCGTACGGGGTGAGATAGTAACAACCGAAATGCACCATAAAAAGTTATGTACTCGAAAATTTGGAAACTTTTATGTGACGATGTGTCTATGTTAGTGATCCAAAAAGGATTCAGAGAAGGATAAGAATAACTCAGAACTCACAGAGGCAACTCAGAATGCTCATAATGGCTCCAGCAGATAGAGAAAGGGAAAAAATTCAAAGTTCCCAAAACTTAGTGAAAATGGCATGATTGTGAAGAGTGCATCACAAGATTTCTAATAGAACAAACGGGTCGTCAAAATGAGTTATGGTTTGAAAGATATCCGCGGTCAAAGTTGTGGTCAAATAGGGCAAGTCAACACGGGGCCACATCATCATTCGTACTGCTAACGTCAGCATGACATTAATAGCTAACCTGGCATGGTGATGTCAGCATGATGGTTGTTGACGTCAACTTGCCACGTGGTAGCAACAGAGGCTACCATGTGTCATTCAACAATGGGCTTTTCAGGGGTCCATGTGGACTAGTAGAAAAGTGCCACGTGGCACCCCCAGGTGATGCCATGTGGCACCAACCAGGAAGCACCATGTGTCATGTACGGATTGACAGGGAGATTGATGTCAGTAGACAGGTGGACTAATCAGCGGGATCCATGTGGCCTAATTAGCAGGCAACACATGGCATCCTCGAAATGACCAATATCAACCCGTGAAGGAATTTCAAATTTAAAAAAATGGCTAGTCCACCAAATCTGGTAGACCACACCAATTTTTAGCAGTAGTTGGAAGGAATTCTAAACTCCTCTAAAGTTAGCAGGAATCAAATGTTGAATATATATATATATATATACAACCAACATACCAAAATGGAGTCCATGGGATTCAACCCCACAACCTTCGTCGATGCCCAAGCCTTAACAATTCTTCCCACAACCAATGCGCCACAAGTACCTCTTGGTACATCCGCCCACAGATATTACTTAAAAGGTGTAATTCTCCCAGAGCCGGGGGAGAAGGCGCGGACCATACGACATGTGGGCATGTATTTCAAGGCAAAAGACTGTCATCATTGCAAGTTGCAAAGGGCACAAAAATCGAGACAGAATTCTTCTTGGGCCTGGGAGTGCCAGAGTCAAATCAGAGCGTAGAGATAGTCATTGTTGGGTAATTCGACGCCACGAATTCAGTGGTGATGTTTTTTTTTATTATCTGGGCATTATTTTTGTAGCTTGATTTCAGAATGAGGTATATTTATGTATCTATGAAATTCTTTTGTTGAGTTAATGAAAGAGCCTACCTTTTTGAGAGAATGACTCGGAGATGTATTCCACCAAGAAAAAACTTTGTTATAAAGTTTTTTTGTTCATATATGATGCTTATGTCTCTTCATTTTTGAGTTTTCCCTTCTTTAATGGTGCACTTTAATTTATGCTCATTTAATACAATTCTTTATAAGTCATGATGAAAAGATCCTGGATCATGTTGGTATCAGAGTAGTCATCTTTGACTTGAATTATTGAGTGTGAATGCTTACTAGGGCCAAGCATACACAAGGTGAAGGAACTCTTAAGACTTTCAATCCCGAAGTTGGTCATGTATCTAGAAGGAAGAAAATGGCATAAGAGGACAAGCGTGATGAACAGGAGAAATTTTTTTACATGGTCTTTTATCACATGTCAGAAATGGTCGAGTGAATGTATGGAGATTGCAAGAAGAGGATGAAGAAGAAAGGAAGAAAAAGGAAGCACATGAAGATGATGATGCTTCGGTAAACCTCCTGAGCCTCTGTCTTCACCTTTGAGTTCTAGTTCTTCTTCCTCTGAGCATTCTCATCATTCTCATGATTCTAGCCATAAATCCTCTTTTAAGAAACCATTATTAAAGCTTTCTATGTTTAATGGAGATGTTAATCCTAAAAAGATAGATAATTGGATCTGATAGGTTGAAGTGTATTTTCATGTCCAGCATATTGATGAAGAGGAAGTTAAAGTTCAACTGGCTTCTCTTCGGTTGGAAGGCACCGCTCTCGTACGGTGGGAGAGCAAGCTTTAGAACAAAAGTAAGTGTGGTAAGCTTCTTTCCTCATGGTCGTAATTTAAATCAGCGTTAAGGAAGCAATTTTATCCATTAGAGTATTTACATAAAACAATGGTGGAATGGAAAACTTTAAGGCAAAGTAAAGGAAAAATTGTACAAAGTTTCACAGAAGAATTTAGGAAGGAAGCACTTGCATTGAAAATTCCTTTGGATTCTTATGAGACTTTAATGAAGTATATTGGCGCACTTCATAGTTATATTCATCATACTTTTCTCTTGTTTAACCCCACTAGTCTTGACGAAGTTTGTGTGCAAGCCACTCACCTTGAGAACAGGGGGAAACATGTTCAATAAGATCCCACAAAGAAACATTCCAATTTCCCACAAAAGACTTTTAAGAAGTTTAAAAGGAAGGACAAGAATACCGCTACAGTGACAAGAGAAGGAGGAAAACCATCTTGCACTCATTGCAAGAAGAGCGGTCATGATGAAGAACACTATTGGGAACTGCATCCAGAAAAGAAACTGAAAAAGTTCGGTGGAAAGGGGAAGACAAAGTCCGTTGCTACAGTGCAGCAAGATATTGGTTCTTATTCAGGAGATGAAGGAAAGATCACAGCATTTGGAGTACAAGGTAAATATTATCTTCATGCTAGTTCAATTTCCAATGATGAATCTCATATTGATGAACAAAAGAGGAATGAGTTATTTCACATAAGAGTTGTATCTAAACATACTAACATAGATACATTATTTGATCTGGGTTCCCAAGTAAAATTAACATCCCAAGCACTTGTCAAGAAAATGGGTCTTGAAATGAAACCACATCCAAATCCTTATCCTCTTGGTTGGGTATGTGATAAAGAAAAACTTAATGTCACCAAACAATGCAGGATCATATTTGTTATTGCTTCAAAATTGATTGATGAAGTGGATTTGGATGTTGTACCACTTAATATATGTGGCATAGTGTTGGGAAGTCCTTATCTTTATGATAGAAAAGCATTCTTCTTTCGTCATGAGAACAAATACCACCTTACTAAAGGGGGAGTGGAATATATAATTAGATCTCACAGCATGAGGGTAAATACAACACTTGCTAGTGCAGGGCAAATGAAAAGACTCATAAACACTAATAAGAGATATGTACTCATGGTCGTCAGAGAGAAAGATGTCGAGACATCCAACACTTTCTAAGGGTGTGATCCATCTCATAAAAAGGAATTAATTGATATTTTTTCTAAGTATGATGATATTTTTCAAGAACCAGATGGATTACCTCCTAAGAGGGAAATCCAACATGAGATACATCTTCAGCAGGATTCTCCTCTTTCTAATGTGGGCATGTACAGGATTTCAATTGTGGAGATGAAAGAGATTAAGAAGCAGGTACAGGGCTTATTGGATCAAGGGGTCATCGGGCCTAGTTCATCTCCTTTTGGTTCTCTGRTCGTGATGGTGCCAAAGAAAGATGGCACATGGCGAATGTGTGTCGATTACTGGGATTTAAATAAAATCATAGTGAAAAATTGATACCCTCCTCGCATAGATGATTTACTTGATTAATTGAAGAATGTTGTCTATTTCACTAAGTTCGATTTACACAGTGGATATCATCAAATCAGAATCACAGAACGGGATGCATGGAAAACTTCCTTTAAAACCAAACAGTGATTGTCTAAGTGGTTAGTTATTTTGTTTGGGATTTGTAATGCTCCGACAAATTTTATGCGTGTGATGAATGATGTATTCATGCCTTTCATAGATGACTTTGTGATTTTATATTTAGATGACATTATTGTTTTTAGCGGGACTTGGGATGAGCATGTGAGGTATGTAAATCAATTATTGGATACTTTGCAAAGGGAAAAGTTGTATGTAAAATTGTCTAAATGTGAATTTGGCAAGACTACACTTGTTTACTTAGGTCATATTGTAGGAGGAGGACAATTCAAAATTGACCCTTCCAAAATCGATGTAAATGTAAATTGCCCGAGCCAAAAAGTGTAACCGAAGTTCGAAGCTTCTTAGGTGTAGTCCAGTATTGGAGAAGATTGATTCCCAACTTCTCCTTTATAGCAGCTCCTTTGCATGCCTTAACCAGTGTTAAGAACACTTTTCAGTGGGAAGGAAAGCAATAAAAATCTTTCGACACTTTGAAGGGGAAGATCAATACCGCACCAATATTAGCACTATCGAATCTTCAACAGACTTTTGAGATCAAGACAGATGCCAATGGATACACCATGTGTGCAATATTGATGCAATATTGTAAACCTATATGTTACCACTCTGAAACTTTTAACCAATTTGTTGTTAACTCTCCTACATATGATAAAGATTTGTATGCATTAGTCTGGAGTGTAAAGAAATGGAAGCACTACTTGTTAGGGAAGGAAACAATCATACATATAGATCAACGACCCTTACAGTATCTTCAAACATAGACCAAATTGCAACAATCTCAACACTACAGGTGGATGGGTTTTCTACAACAATTTCACTTGGAAATAAAGTACAAAAAGGGTACAAGTAACAAGGTAGTTGATATGCTTTATAGACCTCCTATTGTTGCTTCTATTGTTTTGAAGAATGCTTCTTTATCTCATGATAGCTATGTAGACCAATATGCCATCGATGAATATTTTAAAGAAGTATATGTGAAGCTAACCTTTGGTGCACAAGCAAAGAACTATTGTCTACAGGGAAAACTACTCTACCATCTTGGAAATTTATGTATTCGTGAAAGCGAATGAGTCCATGTAATATGAGAAGCTCATACTTCTCTTGTGTCTAGGCATTTTTGGGTAGGAAAGACTATGGCTCATTTGCAGAGGTTTTGTTACTGGCCTCAAATGAAAGAAATTGTAACTAATATGTAAAGGGGTGTGTGATGTGTTCTACTTGTAAGCCCATTAATAGAAAACCAGGGCTATACTCAACACTTCATGTTCCATCCCATCCATGGGAAAGTGTCTCCATGGATTTTGTAGGGGGTTTACCAATGACCAAATGGGGTCATGATTATTTGTATGTTGTAGTGGATAGGTTCAGCAATATGTGTATCTTGATGCCATGTAAAAAGTAGATCATTGTTGAGCAAACTATTAATGTCTTCTTTCAGCATGTTTGAGTTCACTTTGGATTACCCACATCTATCATCTCGGATCGAGATACTTGATTCCTTGGGGACTTTTGGACTAGCTTGTGGAGAATGATGGACACCAAATTGAAGAGGAGCATTGCTTTCCATCCACAGACTGACAGACAGACAGAGGTGGTAAACCGAACAGTGGTACTTTTGCTTCAAGGCTACTGCAGCAAGCGTCCCAAGTTATGGGATGAACAGATACCCTATGTACAACATGAGTACAACCGATCTTTACATTCATCCACTCAGAGATCACCTTTTGAGACATGTTTTGGGTACCTACCAAAGGTTCCTTTGGACTTGATGTATGGGAGAGATGTTGATGTAAATGAAGAATGAACAGAGGACAGAGCCTGCAAGTTCATCCAAAGGATTCAGCAGATACACCAGGCAGTCAGGGAACAGTTGGAGAAAATTCAAGCACAATATAAAGCTTGTCATGACAAGCACAGGGTTGATCATCAATTCCAGGTTGGAGACCGGGTATGGCTTCACATCAGTAAGGAGATATTGAAGGGTGAAGGAAAGAAACTCAAGCCCATTCATTATGGACCCTTCACTATCTTGGATAAAAGTGGTACCAATGATTTTCGTCTGGATCTTCCACCTTATATGCAGATTTACTTAGTTGTGAACGTTGAAAATTTGAAACTTTTTTAGCCTCCCATGATCATGGATCAAGATGAGGAAGTTTCAATACCATCAGTTGATGCATTTGCACCTAAGTACTTGGATGAGCTACAGGAATATATCATCCTGGACAGGAGGAAGAGGACTTCATGCAGGGGTGATGTTGATTATCTTCGAGTAGGCTTAAAAGGCACACATCCAAACAAGGCAAAGTGGACCAAGAATGACAAAGTTAGGGGACTCTTCCCTCACTTACATGTTGATTGATGAAAGATTTTGGTGGTCCAAAAATCTCTCAGTGGGAAGGCGTGATCCAAAAAGGATCTAAAGAAGGATAAGAATAACTCAAAACTCATAGAGGCAACATAGAATGCTCAAAATGGCTCCAGCAGACAGAGAAAGGAAAAAAATTCAAAGTTCCCAAAATGCTCAGAATGGCTCTAGCATGATCATGAAGAGTGTGTCACAAGCTTTCTAATGGTGCAAACAGCTCGTCTAACAGAGTTATGATTTGAAAGATATATGTGATCAAAGTTGTGGTCAAACAGGGAAAGTCAATAGGGGGGGACATCATCATCTATATTATTGATGTCAGTAGTTGACATGGCAGGGTAACGTCAAAATGATGGCTGCTGACATCAACATGCCATGTGGCAGCACTAGAGGCTTCCATGTTGTAGCACCAGAGGTTGCCATGTGTCACCTGCCAATGGGATTTTCAGAGGTCCATGTGGACTAGTAGAAAAGTGTCATGTGTCACCCCCAGATGATGCCATGTGGCACCACCCAGGAAGTGCCACATGTCATGTACAGATTGATAGGGAAATTTATGTCAGCATACAGGTGGACTAATCAGTGGGTGCCACATGGACCAATCAGCAGGCGACACATGGCATCCCTGAAACGTCCAATATCAACCCGTGAATGATTTTTGAATTTAAAAAAATGGTGGGTCCACCAAATCTGGGGGACCACGCCAATTTTTAGCAGCAGTTGGAAGGACTTCTAGACTCCACTAAAGTTAGTGGGTATCAAATATTGCAAATATATATATACAACCAACATACCAAAATGGAGTCTGTGGTATTCGACCCCGGAACCTTTGTCGATGCCCAAGCCTTAGCAATTTCACCCACAACCAATGTGCCATGGGTACCTCTCAGTACATCCGCCCACAGATATTACTTAAAAGGTGTAATTTGCCCAGATCTGGGGGGGGGGGAGGCACAAACCGTATGACCTATGGTCACAGATTTTGATACAAAAGACTGTCATCATTACAGGTTGCAGAGGGCACGGAAACTGAGACAAAATTCTTCTTGGGCTTGGGAGTGCCAGAGGGATCAGAAAGTGGAGACAATCAATTTTGGGTAATTCAATGCCACGAATTCAGTGGTGATGTTTGTTTTCTGATTTGAGCATTATTTTTGCAACTTGATTTCAGAATGAGGTATATTTATGTATTTGTCAAATTATTTTGTTGAGTTAATGAAAGAGCCTAACCATTTGAGAGTTAGACCCGAAGACATAGTCCACCAAGGACAAACTCCATTATCAAGTTTTTATGTTCAGATCTGATGCTTATGTCTCTTCATTTTTGAGTTTTCCCTTCTCTAATGGTGCACTTTAATTTATTTTCATTTAATACAATTCTTTATAAGTCAAAATGAAAAGATCCTGGACCAGTTAGTTACATGCACTGGTGCGTGTAGTGAACGTATACGCACTGATTTTTTTGCTAATTTTTAAATATTGGTTTACGTGTGTTAATATTTTAGTTTTTTTTTTGGTTTAAGTGATGTGTATGATAAATATAACGCATCAGGGCATATGTGTTGTAGTATAGCGCCCCAATGTAGTACCATTTTCCAACGCATGCATAACATAGTAGAACATATTTTTTTCAGTGTGTTAGTTTACACTGACACACCAGTCACGACACTCACAATATATATGTGTGCACCACCGACGGTGCATTACTATTTTTTGGGCGCACCGTTAATGCAATTAACAAATTTTTTTGAAGGAAGTTATTTTTCCATATTTATAGATAAATTTACCATTTAGTATATTTTTTTTATGTTTTATGTATGAGTGAGGCTGATTTATTTCATATGTTAATCATGCAAAGACGTGAGAAAAGAGAGCATCAACAACAGTGTTGGATTACTGAGAGGGGGGGTTAATCGGTAATAGAGAAATTTAATCATTTTTTACCATATAATCCAAGTGTTATATCAATGTAGTATTATCATCGAATAACTGCAAAGTAAATAAGCAATGAACAAATGAACAATCATACACATACATAGTACACCAGTGTTTTACATGGAAACCCAGAGTGGGAGAAAACCACGGAATGTTTTTTCTTATATGTCTTGAAGAATTACATTCATTGGAAGCACCAACTTCTTTTGTTTTCTAGCTACAACTAGAAGGAGGCTCCAACCCCCTTGTTTCTTAGGCTACAACCTGAAGGAAGCTCCAACTCCCCTATTCTCTGGCTGCAACCCCCTATGTTCTCCGGCTACAATCGAAAGTTGGCTACAACCACCTGTCCTTGCCACGTCCAATCGGCCTAATGTAGAAGTAGAATGATGGAACCATTGTCACACTATCACTGTGAGATATACAGTTGTAAACTTGTACCAATAAACTCAAACCATGCATCAACCATGCACCAACTTGTACCATAAACAAGTGCATCAACCATGTACCAACCTATACCAAACAACCCGTAATCAACTTGTACCATAAAAAAGTGCATCCAAACATGTACCAAGTATGTACCAATCACATGTTAACTACTCATCAACTATGACTCATCAATATGTACCAACTTCATCAACTATACACCTCATGTATGTGTTAACTCATCAACTACTTGTCTCAACCATGTACCCAACATGTACCTTAACCAAAAGCCCTCATCAATTTCATCATCCAAATATGATTTGTAACTTTGTAATAGACCTGGTGTATATGATCGCATACCTGCAAACCTTCCTTAACTTTCACAACAAGTGACTAGCATTTTCATCAAACTTTTCTTTAGTCTCACATGACTAGTTTGGGATTAGTCAACAACCCTAACTTGAAATAATCATAACTATGTACCTGTAATGAATAAATATATGAAATTAGTACACAATTTTCTTTAGTTTGTTTGATGAAATTCCTCCAAGTGTCACTACTTGGCACCTCTCAGAAAATGAGTTATAGAAAAAATGGCATACCTTGCTGAATTCTGGCTTATTCTAGAGAGAGACCTTGTAGAATGTGCCCCACACAGAATTTTTCTTGAAAGGATATGAAAATGTTACAAAGAATAATACAAACTATAATCTAACCATCACATTTGGTCTTAGTGAATTTTGATCTGTTATGAAGAAGTTATGACATTTTTACCCAAAACATTTGTTTTAGACTAGTTTCAGGACTAGCCACAAACCCTATTTTCCACGGAGTGTAACTCCAAAAATAAAACGACCCACAAGTTGAATTATTTACCATAGATAATTTTATATGTTTAATCAATGGCCTATCAAACTCACAGTCTGAATCCTTCTAGAAAAAAAGTTATTACGAAAATGGTGGGATGACCTGTAAATAACATACCTTAGAAAGCATCATCAAAAGAATTTATCCTCCCTTGAATTCTAGCCTTCTTTTCTTCACCTTCCCTCTAAAATTCGGCTTAGATATCCTTTGGTTACCTCAGTCACCTATATATATTCAATATTCTCAAGTGTGATGTAAAATGAGAGATCCTTGCCTCTTATTTATACTCTACATCTTCTAGGTCACTTAACCTATTTTCCTCATTTTTAGGGTTAACCACTTCCATAATTAGAAAGTTCTCCATTACTTTATCATTTAAATATTCCTCCGTGACTTTGTCACCTCACTTTATCATTTAAATAATCTTCTTTGATTTTGTCACATCACTTTATTATTTAAATAATCCTTCTTGACTTTGTCACTTTACTTTATCATTTAAATAATAATTTATTCTTTGCAATCTCTTTGACTTCTTTGACCTTTTGGGGCTTCAAGCTAACATATGAGGGTCCTCCAACTTTGTAAGTCCATAACTCTCAAACCCTGAGGAGTTATATGACGTTCCACATACCACCAGAAATGGCATGACATGTACTATCCATACAAAATAGTATTACCTTCAAATATATTAAAAATCATACCATTATACATGAAACAATCTTGGTTCCATTACCCAAACCTTTGTGCTACTGAACTTTCTTCAAGGGTTGACATAAATGACAACCAACCTTAATCAACAAGCAGAAGCAAAGGGTGGTTTTGTACAATATTGTACGGGAATGGGAAGTGAGGGAGAGGGAGAGGGATTTGTACCCTCACCCTATTACTGCATCAACTCATGTTCTCTTGAGATATGTAGGCCTCCTTAAGTACTATGAGGAGGCTACATCCCTTAAGGGGCACTCTGGGTTATTGGTTCATCTGATCCATCGATGGGATGTCCATCGATAGTCTTTCGATGTGGGTCTGGATCAATGGTACCATGCCACTGAGGAGGATATTTACTTTAGCATTGGGCTATCTAAGAGAGGGGAGGATATTCCCCAGTTCCCATATGTCCAAGTAGGTGTTGCTATTGAGATTCATCTTATGTACTCTCATGGATATATTGGGGTTGAGGTATTATCCCCAGCTGATTTTCAGGTGTCTGGTGGATAGTTGAAAATCGCCTCTTTCAGTGCAGAGGAGGTTAGGTGCCTCTCACTCTTAGTGACTACCATAGCCCATTTTACCAGTGATGGGCAGCGCATTAGCTTCCCTCTTTTGTATTATGTTGATTTGTTGGTACAATGGCCATGGTGTCTCATATGGTCTTCCATTTTTTTGTGACAGTTTTGTATAGCGCTTAACAAATGTCAGGCTATGATACGTGGGAGGTCGAACTTCCCATTTTCCTCAGAGCTATTTTGCTTATTTTTTGAGAGGTTTCTAGAGACGAGGTTGACTTTTGTCCATCAGCCTACTAGGTCGAGGACTCATATGCGGTTGTGCGTGTGGGGGGAGATGATGCCCAAGAGGGGCCATCCAAAGTTTTCGGCCATGATTGCACCAGATGCACTAGGGCTACTAGGCTGTGCGACGAATCACATGTTCGTCATGGTGTCGCGTCCTTACACGGGTTTGGATTGGCGAGGATGTCTGAACATCCTCTTCATAATATATGAGCCACCAAATGATAAAGGTAATATTAGTGTTTTGTTTAAATTAATATAGTTTCATTTTATTGTCTTACTTAATTAGAATAAAATTAATTCTAGCACGTTCTTTAATCTGTTTTATTAAATTGTTTGATGAATTAATTGTGTAATTATTTTTATGTACTATATATATTGTAAATATTGGCACTTTCATTGGGGACATGCCTCCTCCCCCAATAGATGACGATGAGGAGATGATTCCTGATGCCGCAGCGGGTCAAGGTGCTCAGGTGAAAATACCCGGTGGTATGTGTCGTAGTATCGATATTGGATTTAGGTTGGAGTTGGGTGACCAAATATATGCACTTTTGACTGAGGTGGGATTCTTCCCTACCCTAATGTGATACATTAGGGAAAATCCTATGCTATTGGAGATTTGGAGGGATATTCCACGTGATTTGATGCCTCTTATGCATCATATCATCGGAGTTTCAAGGATACTAACAGCGAGGAGGTATCTCGATGATAGGAACATCTCTTCTTCCAATACGGCCCATTATTATATCACCCCATCGATTGATGAGGGTGGTCATGATCATCCTTCTCCACATCCTCCTCCTCCTCCTCCTTCACCTCACCCAGATCATGAGGAGGTAGCACATATTCCTCATCCTACTCTTTCACCTCACCTAGATGAGCATGGTGGACCTATTCCTAATCTTTCTCTTTTCACCTCACCTAGATGAGAAAACATGACCTATTCATCATCCATCATCTTCCACTACAGACCAGGCCTCCACTATTGTTGTATATATGAATATCAAGCCATCGGCTAGACCAGATATGTTATAGTAGTTATTTGACTTGTTCATTATATATATATGTGTGTGTGTGTGTGTGTGTGGTGTTTTTTTTCAATTGATCATTTTGATGATGTACTTAATTTATATGTTGATGTTGATGTGTATATTTTTAGGTCATGTGAGATTTGGATGTTAAATGTGTTTGATAGATGTGTATGTTATAACATTGTTCATTAGATGTGCATTTTTCATGTTGATCATGATGATATACTTAATTAATTTATATGTTGTTGTTGATGTGTACATTTTTAAGTCATGTTAGATATGTTTAATGTTAAATGTGTTTGATAGATGTGTATGTTAAATGATGTTTGTTAGATGTGTGGGACGATGATGTTAGAAAATGATTGTATTTTGTGATATGTGATCATCCCACATCTTTTTAGAGTTGATGCATATCATCCCACTATCACGATCTTCCTTTACATTATTCTGATCAAAGGTGCCCCACCAATTGCACCTAAAAATAATACATTGGAAAGAATAGAAGTCCACTCGAATGATCTCTTGTATCTTTCCAACGTAACCTAACTTCCCATGTATGGTGTTTTGATCGCGGTGGCTAGCACGACTAGATTGGTCAAACTCGACTTCCACTCCAGAGTCTTGTGTCATGTGTCCATCATCGACATACTCTATGTGAAAATTATGTCCATATGCCCACATAGATGGGAACAAATGCACCTATAAAAAAAATGAACAAATCACAGTGTCAATATGTGTCTAATAACCTGACCATTAAAATATAAAATAACATATATGTACTTACAATTCAAATGTGCATTACGAAGTTAAAAATTATGTACACAAAAATATTATTACCGAGTTGTTTCAGCCAATCCCTATGTTTAGTGAATCCTTTTCTTCATGAAGGTAATGACCATATGCACCATATTTCTCTCTAACTTGGTCAGAAACCCAACTGTTGGGGCATATCATTGGCATATTTTATTTTAAATTATCAGGATAAGGCATGCTTCTACCATTCAACCATCTGAATTATTTCATGTCACTTTCCCATTTCCTCATCTTTTGTTTGTACAATGCAACCCACAGTTGTGTTGCCTTTGAATTGTAAAGAATGAATTTATTGATGGCATCAATTTCTGAATTCGTTGATGCATTCATGAAATCAAACCAATATATAGTACATATGATATCATGAAAAAATACATTATGAAGTTCAGTTTGAAGCTCCCTTTCTCTTTGGTAATCATCCCTTTTGGCATCCCAAATCATTGCACATGGTGTGTTGTCGATCTACTTGATGTACTCATTTGCATAATAGAAATACTCATATGATATGTACCCCTCTTCCATAGACCCGTCGGGTTTTTCCCTTTGACAAGCAAATCCTTTCATTTTCTTCATGTACCTATCTAAAAAAACATCCAACGATAGGAGACCACCCTGACTAATTCAACCTCATCTACTAATTTAATTAGAAGATGATCCTGCAATTCCATGAAACTCGGCGGCAGCTCCTTCTAAAACATACAAACAATCTCATCTATCTCTTGACGCCACCATGGAATGTTAGCCATATGAATCTCCTTTGATGTGATCCAATGTACAAATGCAGATAATTTATGTATGGCACGCCTTAGGTCATGGGGGAATTCATGGTTCACACACCCACGCATGATCAGAGGATAATGACACTAAAAATTAAACATGTAAAAAAATAATTTTGTTTTATCCCATGGCATAAAAATAAAAATCACAAATAATAAAATCATATTTTTGACATATGTCATCCCTTTAGAAGGTTCAAATGGTCATGTGATTTCAACCCCAAAAAATGGTCTTAACACACAATGAAGCAACATCGTAGGGAAGACCCATATAAAGAAGGCACCTTCATACCCAATATAACTTTATTTTCCAAAGAAATATCTTCTTTCTTCAAAATCCATGGGACATCACCTTCTTTGAAAGACCAAGAGGGACCAACCTCTCCTCTACTTTCTTGTCTTGGCCAATGTTTCTTTTTAGTTTTTGAAGAAATAAGTTCTCTCCTCATATCCAATGTGTCACTTTATTTCGATGATATGTGCCTCCATAAAGAAGATGAAACATTTTTAAATATATGCATGGGATCTAATAAGTGAGAAATCTTAAGATGCTCCCAATAAGGGAGCTCATAAAAGATAGATTTCCTTTTCATCCCAATGGGTAATTTCTCAACATAGGTGTCGAAGAAATATGGATTATCGAACATAGGCTCCCCATTTGAATCGAACATTTCTGTAATCCCCTTCTCCTTCTCTCTCTCGTATGCTCTAAGCCATTCTATTGGTGTCATTATTGCAGGCCTTTGGGTTCTCTCTGGTTTACCATTGAAAGTGGATTTTTCTCTTCTATAAGGGTGTTATTCTAGGAAGAATACCCTTGAGCAGACGTACATTGGATTCCGTAGGTGGTTGGACCACCTAGCCTTCAGAGAAGGTCCACAACATTTACATCCATGATAGCCTTTAGTTACAAGACCTGTGAAATTATTGTATACATAACACATTAGCATTTAAGAATATAATGTCAATCACAGTGAATTAAATATGAAAATAAATATTGTTATGTATATAAACAAATAAATAAACATGTTAATTACCAGAGAAAACTCCTAATCCTGGATAATCATGTGTGGTGTAAGAACATATGCCATACAATGTAAAACTCCTCTCTATTGTGATGGGTCTTGATACATCGTATACATGTATCTCTTCCCATAATTTCTTCAATTCATCTACTAATGGTTGTAGGTAGACATCCATATTCTTCACTTGTATTCTACCAAGGACTATAAGAGCCAACATAAGATGTTCATTATTCATGGACAACCATGGGGGGATATTTTTATTGATCACTACTACAGGCCAAAAAACATAGTTGGTGTTTTGGAGGGAATATGGGTTCACGGGCCATCCATTGTTATGCTGAGTTGTAGACTTCGCACTTCATCTTTGAATTTTTCTGGCCATGTATTCTCTATATGCTTCATGGATATTGAATATATTGGGATTCGTATAACTCCTGACTAACTTCTGTGCAAGGCATGCCATCCATGCAACATAGTTAATTCTTTGCAAGGAAATACCCTTTGAATCCTTGGGATTATATGCATGTGCCTTGCACAAAAGTTAGTCAAAGTTAAGAAGAAATCTCCCATGTAAAACACTTTGTGAAAATGTCTGCAACTTGATTGTTTATAGGGAAAAGATTTGTGAAAATGTCAAGAATCCTTGATTGTTTATAGGGAAAAAGACAACTTTGAGAAAAAATGATCATGAATGATCTTTTGATGAAGTGCATGTGTATCTTAATATGTTTACAACATGCCATGAACTTTCTCAATATGAACTTTGAGAAATTAACTAACTTCTGTGCAAGGCATGCCATCCATGCAACATAGTTAATTCTTTTCAAGGAAATACCCTTTGAATCCTTGGGATTATATGCATGTGCCTCAATATCTTACATGAGGAGGACCGGCGTGATTTTACCGCTTTTATTTTATTTATGGTACCTTTCATGCCCACATTTCGGAAATATCTCTTTGTCTGCATATTCTCCTCTATATATAATATAATCATTCGGGCATGCATGATATGATATATACTCAACACCCAACATTTTCAAAAATTGATTTGCCTCTTCGCAGCTACTGGGAAAAACATTATCACTAGGAAGAATCTTATCTTTGAATATCCTGCAATTAGTGGGCTATAGAAATGTACAAGATCATTTAACGTTTATAAAAGCAACCATTTATAATGTTGATTGTGTGAAAATATTTCTCAAAATTAATATAAGGCATTTGTTGGCAAATTACCTCAATATTTCTGAGAAACATGCATTTGACATGCCAAACTTTGCTTTCATGTTGTATAACAACATTGTTGTCCCAAGCTAGGTATACTTTGACCGTGTACTAGGTCCAAAGAGTGGGGTTGTAGAAGCATATTTTAGGCTTTCTAAAATGGTATCATTGATATGAGCATCATCCCCTAGTTCATCATTCTAGAATGCATCTAACAACATTGTCTCCATGGCAGTTGTATCTCGTAAGTAATCATCCATACCAACCTCTTTTTTTTGTCTCCATTGCCAAATTATGAAGAACTATTATTGTTGTAGTCCTTCCTAATTGGTGAATATGGGCGTAGTTGGAATTTAATAGGTGGTTGATTCAACCATTCTTGGTACGCTTCCTCTCTTATTTGTTCTCTCATTGCAGCCTTCTCTCAGGTTGGCATTTTTGTGGGGTGCAACGGAAGATGGTAGGTAGGTCGCTCATCATCAGGAGAATCATAATTTAAAAAATATTGAAAATTAGTACATCGATGATATTAGTAAGCACAATGAAATAATTTGTTTGTTCAAAATACATATACCAAACAATTATTACCATTATCGACCAAAGATTGTGGCTGGAAGATGGAATGTCACAATTGGTAGGGTAAAGCGGTTGTCCATTTTCATCTACGAACTGCTTGCAGTATGTTGCTCCTGATAAGACTTTCCAATGTTTTTGAACTAGTACTGGAATATTTTCTGCATCTGAACTCGATTCTAAATCAGGATCCTACAAATTTGGATACATTTTTATTCAGATTGACATAGATAAAAATAAATAAAAATCAATGAGATAATCGAAAGATAAATAAAATAAGTTAAACTTAGTGGAGATGGAAAGGGAGAACTCCACGATGGACTTTGAGCAATATGGAATGGGATGGAATTTGAAGAATTGACCATTTGATCATATAATAAGGTTTTCTCCCTGCATTTCAGCAAAATTAGCAATAAATTTTCCTGTACATATCTAAAATAAATTTTGAGGACCATACCACAATCTAAGTTTGAATATAGTTTTGAAACCATTTTTTAAGAATAAGGCGACATAAAACATAAAATGTATACTAAAGTATTGCAAGTCATGTGAATTCATCCTAAAAGATAATTTGAGATGAATATAATATTTTATGTGCAAATAAAAGTTCAAATAAATTTAGAAGTATCCAGGTGCGTTTATAAACCACAAATTCACCGGTGCACATATCAACAATAAGCATCAGTGAGTTGAAAAATCAACCACACTGTGTTTCAATATTTTGTTAATAAAAAACAATTATATGTCTCTGGTGCATAATGTAATATGGCCACACCGGTGCATCTTACATAAACACACCGTCGTGCTGAAAAATGTTAAATAAAAAAAAGCGTGATTTTTTTAAACAATTAAAAAATGAGCGGGAATCGAATTTCATAAATTCATTTAAATACTAAAAATCTATTCACTATTTCATTATTTTGAAAAAAAAATTAGGGGAGAAACTTGCAAGAGAGACATATGGAGGAACATTGTGGAGGAGCAAAATACTATGGAACCACAGTATTATTCAGAATATGAGAATTTGAAGGGTATAGTGATTCACTCTAAACCCTTTTCATAAAGTTTTTTTAATATTAAGAAGGTATTCAATATTTTCTTCATTTTGTCAAAATTTACAAGAGACAGATTTGGAAGAGAGACATACAAGGGAGCACTGTGGAGCAGAAGAATACTTTGGAACAACAGAGATATTCAGAAAATTAGGATTTGAAGGGTATGGTGATTCACTCAAAACCCTACATTCAGAAAAAATAAAATAAAAAAATGTATACTTACCTTAAACCCTTGTTTTTTTAGTTTACATGAATGCAAAATTTCACCCTACAGTTTAACTCCATCTATCACTTCAAAATTAGGGTTTTTCATTTTAGGTATTTTAGATCTAATGGGTTTGTTTTTCTATATATAAGTGGTTGGCATGTGATGCAAAGGGACCACTTATTGCATCGGATCCCAAACGTAATCGACCCTCTACCTTCTTCTTTTTTTTAAATGGTTTCCGATTTTTCGGTGCGCCATTTCAAGATAAACGCACCGATGCGTTTATGTATAAGGAACGCACCGATAAAGCTAGATTTTATTTTTTGTTTTAATTTAAAAAATATGGTGAAAAAAATATATCGTCGATGTTCTCATCTAAACAACACAGAAAATGTTTTCACATAAGTTTTTTAATTTTTCTTCTCATCAATGTGTAATTTTTCTATTGTTTTTTTAATGAATATTTAATTTGTTTGCTATGTTTTTGTTTTCTACTATAGTTGATGTGATGTCTTATATACATATTACATTGTTGTAATTCACAATATTTTAAAAAAGAAATTAAATTGTTTGGTGTGTGTTGTTGTATGGAAAGCACTAGTGTGTTTTATGTAATAAATGCACTGATGCTTTGTATATAAAAAGCGCACCGGTTACAATGATTTTTTTTTTACAGAAAGTTATGTGATTTTTTTATAAATTATATTTAATAATTTATTTATTGAATGGTACATGTTGTATATTGATAAAAATATGAGTGAGAAGAGTTCAAATAAGAAATTTTGTGGTCGACACAATGATGACACATCCAGAAAAACAAAAAAGACAAGTTCTCTATAAATTCTATACAAAATTAATATGGTTGAACTATATGTAAGTTTAACTAATATGTATTAGTTAGTGTGTTTCATGCAGGTCCACAAAATGGGGAAGCTCGATAAGATTATTTCTGATCTAAGTGCAGAAGAGTGTAAAAGCTTGATGGAAAAATTGCAAAGGGATGAATCAGGTGAATGAAAAAATACTATTCAATATCATTTTATTTTTTTAATTTTCATTAATAATATACTTAGGAATATTAGATGGCATGTTTCAAACAATCTATTAATTCACATATGTTTAATGTTCTACAGGAACCAACAACGAGGTAATAGAATGTCATCATAACAAAACAAAATTAATTAATATGGAAGATGTAAATGATGATGAATTGGTCCTTAGCTCATTTGGAGTGGTGTTGGAGATTAATCAAAGGGGCGAAAACTTTTACAGAACTATGAGGGATATAGTGGAACAAACGTATAGATGTACTTTCCACTTACAATATAGAAATCAATCCAATGATTCCAATAATCAGGTTATATTTAAACAACAGGAAGCATTTCCAGAGAAATGGTCAATTAGACGTGTTAGACTTGCAATTGCAAAAACATACAACAACAAAGAAGAATCATTCAAAAAGAAATATTCCTAAAAACACTTTTTTGTAACACACACACACACACAGATATATATATGTATTAACCTTTGAGATATATATATATATATATATATATATATATATATTACAAAAGTATTCATTTATTAATATATCAGTTTTGTGATATTTGGTTTCATATATCAATATAAAATATACTTTATTGTCATGTTATTTTAAGGAAAATCATGAATCTCGGAGGATAGCGGTGTCTCGAAATATGCCAGTAGGAATGTCGTTAAAAGTGTACAAGGAGATGGTCTAATAATTGGACATAATTGCATCACGTGAGGAGCTATCTCAACAACAACATGCCTCAAATGTATGTGATCATTGAAATTTTTTTACTGAGTACAAATAATTAGTATACATTAAATATTATTTTTTCAAATGTTCTCTTACAAAAAAAGATGGAACTCATTTTCACATAAAATTGGATGACAAGGAAGAAAGGGTTGATAGAAAAGTTTGTGGGTAATTGTTATTTCATTATAACAACTTAAGGTTTGTTTTTTTGTATATTTTAGGTTGTTTTACAACAACCATCCTTGAATGTGTTCAAGTGGAGTTGCTAACATACAAGAGGAGCCATCATATGGAACTCATTTTGCACATAAAGTTGGATGACAAGGAAGAAAAGGGATGATATCAAAGTTTGTGAGTAATTGTTATTTCATTATAACAACTTAAGGTTTGTTTATTTGTATATTTTAAGTTGTTTTACAACAACCATCCTTGAATGTCTTCAAACAGGTGCTAACATACAAAGAAGAGCCATCAAAAAAATTGATTGACATTGGATTAATTAAGGGTTGTGAGTATATGTTGGCATAACAAAAATTAATTGTGGAATTTGTAAGTATAATCTATGATGTTTTACTTCTATCATTTTATAATTAATGAAACAAAATTAATACTTTATATTAAATCTATGATTTATTATGAGGTATAAAACTTGTAGGCAACAAAGTATAGAACTGAGCCAACAGAAGATTTGTTGAAACAAGGCATGAGATTTGATTTTGAACATATGTGTATGATTCATGAGTCAATTATTTCTTTGGAGGTACGTCGCTTTTCAATTTACATTCATGTATATTATTTTTTTCAATTTTCATTATTCTCACCAATGTAGATAGACTCATTACAGTTTATTTTTATGTTTGTAGATGGAACTTCAAGAAGAACAAAACAATCGAGACAATCGACCAAACATTCAGCAAAATAACCCCAAGGCATGGAAGTAGCTCGATCACTAATAGTAGTTCCAGTGAAGAATGATGACCAGTATATTTGGATATCAATGCAACCTGCAATTGTATTTTTTTGAAATAATTGTCTATGAAAATCAGACATTTATGTTTAATGTAATGGACATAGTGTCTCAATTGAAATACAAGGGATTATTGATAAGTGTCCCAATTTGTATGACAATGGCCCTCTTATTCATATATTAAAATATGTTTTGTTTTATTCTATTGTGTTGTCAAATGTCAATGTGAAATATTACATCGCTAATTAAATATATGGATGACTAAATATTATAATGAAGAGATGCAAAATTTGATGATATAAAAAATTAATCCAAACATCATATCAAAATTCACTAATCAAAATATAAGATATATGTAAAATTTTGATAAATAATGGAATTAAAAAATAACAATAATTGCACTATCACAGGTCAATGTTTCTTGGTGTATTTTAATTATTAATCTCATCTGTGCGTTTAATATTAAAACTCACAGGTGCATTTCATATGAAATTCACACTGATGCTTTTATGTAATCAATTAGCAATGGTTTCAATATTAATTTAATACCACAAAATTATATTAAAAATTTGGCCATCGACGCGTTAATATTATACGAAGCACCGATGTGTATGTGTTATTGATATGCATCGATGCTATTTTTTTATTGATAAGCATCGAGCCTTGTTTGTTAATGCAAAGCATCAGTGCTTTCAATTTTTAATGCACCGGGGCATTTTTCCCTGTAATGCTTCGGTGCATATTATTTTATATAGCATTTGTGCCTTCTTATTAATAACGCATTGGTGCGTTCTATGCAGAAAGCCCCAGTGCTTAATTATTTTTAACTCTCTCGTTGTGTTTTAATGTTAAAGCCTTGGTGCTTATAAGACAAATGCCCTGGTGCTAAAATATTTTACTACCCCGGTGCTTTCATATTTTACCACCCCGGTTCTTGACATTAAGTGTATAGCACCGATGTTGTTGATGTATGTATGCACCAGTGCTTTTTCCTTATACAAAAGCATCGAGTTGGAAATATCCACTAACACCTCTGACCGCCCAGATTTTTTTAGTTATAATTAACTTCTGATATAATATCCGTAAAAACATCCGCTATAAAAAACAGATGTTGTAGGGGATGTTTTTTGACAATTTTTTCCAATTTTGTAACACTAGAAACCTTTGTTATAACCTCCACTAAAAAGTCTTTTCCTTGTAGTGAAGTCAACCTTGAACCAGATGTAACTCTAGATTTTATACACCTATGAGTCTAAAATTGTGTCTTGTAATAGGTCGATATGTCTTCCCTACAATTCCATAAGTATCATTAAATTTTGATATTCCAATTAAAGATATGATAATTTTCCCAAAACCTGTTGATTTTGGCACCTTTCAAGGGGAGTTCACTTGTATGGTAATGCCACATGTCAAATTTTGCATATATAAATATAAAGTTTAGAACTAAAACACTATGGTTTGTCTTATTTTCAATGCCACTAGTGGCACTCAATTTGGAGCTCACAATATTCATATATGATTATTTTACCAAAACCACCTACTAGTTTGAGGATTAGACAAAATCCCCAACTTACACAGATTGTAATTCCAAAACTTTAGGAAACCATAATTTGAAATTTTTGCACAACATACTTCATTATGTCCTCTATCCACCCTAAAAATTTCACTAATTTAAAACAAAAAATAATGATAATAATTTATAGAAAAAATAATAGTATGGCTTGCTTGAAGGAGCCAAACCAAGGATCATCAGCTCAAATACCAATGTTCATATGTTCCTCAATAATCACTATATTGTCATCTATATATAATTATTCTCACTCATAGCACATGTGAGCCCTTTATTAGGATCACAATAAATCCTACTAGAATAGGATAACCTTCTCCAAGTAAACCCAATACATTCATATATCACATTACCTATATATTTAATCCCATATATTCCCCCTTAGGGTCATATCATGGTCTAGTGCAATGACCAAGTGGTGCATGGTTTTTGGATTAGGATTGGCATTATCAAATGTTGATGCATTTTTTGTTGAGGGTAAACTAATTGGATTTGGATGTTGTTTCATGCATTCTCTTGTTTCTTGAGTTGATATCCTACATTGACTAAGAAGGTGCATTGTTGCTTAGGCACAAAAAATAAGGCTATGTTAATTAAGTGTTATTCTTCTCAAAAATGGTGCATTATTTTCTTATCTCTTATTAATTTCATCATGTGATACCTATACTCAATGCAATTTGGCCCTTAAAATGTTACTTCATCCTTGAAACTTCATTCAAGATTTTTTGGACCTTAATGTTGGAGTGTTGGAAACCTGAGGGAAGAGAATACATGGAGGTCCATAGTAGATAGAATCCAGAAGCAGTGGAGTGTGAGGTGATGAATAAAGGGGACTTGGGAAAACTCTAAGATCAAAAACTTAATGGTTGTTGGAGTGGAGGCATTTTGGTGCAACATCCATTATTACTTTGTTGGAGAACTTATTATTTGAAAAACTAATGGAAATGATATATGATAGGGTGGAGGTGTAAAATCAAAATCCCATAAGATTTAGGTTTTTGCATGCTCCTATAGGAGCCCTCGTAAATCCAAATTCCAAAATACTCGCACTTTATCTTATTATTGAGAGTGGATTGTTCATTATTTGGATAACAATTTGGTAATGACATCCAGATTGAGGGTAAAGGACATAAAGGAACTACTCCTAGGATTGTCTATGTAGTAGATACATTATCCAAGGGACACTAATATAAGAATAAGGCCAATGCCCTATCAAGTGTGCTTTCACAACTTTAATTTATGATTTGTGTGTATGTTCCATGAATGTCAAATATACATCCAAGAGATAACATGATCTGAAATGCAATTAGATGCTTACTATTCAACCAGGGGAGATGTGTCTACATATATTGTTTGAATATGGAAATCTAAGATAGTGAAGTAGTTATTCATCTAACGAGTGGCATTGTCAAGTTTTGTTGTGTAGTTTAGAAGGTAGGCATGCATGTTAGCTAATTTGTAGTTTTTTTTAGTGTTGGAATTTGAAACTAAGTTGGATTGGTTTATGGTGAGTTAGAATATGTGATGGTAGTAGTTGGTCCCATATTAATCAAGATTAACCTGGGTTGTGTCTATTTTAACCAGTGGTGATGTTTAGGAAAGTGACAAAATCAAAGTTTTATGCAAAGATATTATTGTTAAGCTACACCAAGTACACCTAAGATGGTGAAGGGGTGAAGTAAGTTTTATATATCAATCAAGTGCTCATGTAAATCTATGATTAGATAAGTGTCTCATATGAAATTATAGTTAGGCATGATTATTGGTGTTCATAATCGTTTTCCGTTGGGTTGGGAGTTCAATGATCTATTTCCTAGTGGAGTCGACAAAGAGTGCAACTAGAAAATATATTACTCATCTTAATACAACTATTGGTGTGTTATAATGTAGCATCATCAAAGACTAACAAGACTCAAGATGGATTGTTGAGTGTTGTCGATGCACTAGGTCATGATAATGTCCTCAAGGGGAGTGATATAGTGTAGACTTTATTCAAAGTAGATTGACTCTAGTGAGTCAACCCCATATAATGTACAATAGAGGAAGATGTTGAAGGTGTTTGGAGGTCCAATGCTGAAATTATAGACAATTAAAAAGATAGGGATAGTTATGTGGGTGTTTCTTAATGAAATTCTTAAGGACAAGCAAGTGCGTAGTGGCCATAATTCTCATCATATGCATGGTGGAAGTGATGGTTGATTAATATTGTTGTTGGTGTTGGGGTGTAATTGTCAATGGGTTAAACACAAAATATTGAAGGTGGGGCCTAACATGGGAGACAGTTTGGACTAGGTAATAAAAATAAAACAATAAGGGAAGTTGGGTCTAGAATGGCACCAAGTGTGCTCTATATCCATTCAACCTCGATGGGTGTCTCATGTGTGTTGATGGTTTGTTGTTTGATATGGGTTATGTGTCCAATGTGGAACTAATTGTAGGGCATATGGTTAAAGAATCTATTGGGATGGTGTTAGTGAGCAAGGTCATAGCAACAGAAACAAGTGTAGAATATCATTTAGCCACACAAGGAAAAGCAAGGTTTTGTTGTTATAATGTGATGTTTATTGAGCTTGTTGTTATTCTTGAGGTTGGGGTCACTAGTTGATTGTATGTATTTAATGTTTTGTGACTATTAGGAAAGAAGATTCTAGCATAGGTTTTTGAAAAGGTTTTCAATGTTAATGTCTGGGCCAAAACAAAAATCCAAAATCTACATGATTGGAAGCAAAGGTTTTTTTCCAGATGTTTTAGCAAATATTTTTTTTGAGAATTTGTGAAGGTTATGATGGGAAAAAAAACTGCAAGTGTTTTTGTTGGTGCACTAATACAAATATGGTATACCAATTAATCATTGTTACAAGTGCACTAGCCACTAGGTGGTGTCATCTAGCCTCTAGTACTTAAGGATAAAATGAAGCAACAATATTGATGCAGGAGCATCCACACCTCGTCACGCGAGGCTATATGTGGAG
>SNQJ01S0026100.1:81240-105567 GCA_010110895.2 Picea sitchensis | reverse complement strand
CTAGACATCTATATATACATACAAAATAGGCCTAAACATGGGTAAACCCATGGGCCAACATCCCCTTCTGATTACATATTCCCAAAAACCCAAAAAGGGGGTCGAGATCCCTTGATCTCCGCTTCGTCTTGCACTCCTCCTTCGATAGGTTTTCAAAGTTCCAAAATAGGTCATCATGACCAAGAAATTCCCAAAACTTGGTCAAGGGCCAAAAGGCCCCTAACACTCACTTGTGACTCATCCTGAGTCACTCTGGTCTGAGAAATTATGCCTCGAATGCCTCGAGCTTGGCTTGAGATTCTTCGACTTGTTGCTTTATTATGGTCTCTTGTTCAGTGAACTCCTGTATCACTGCGTCATTCACTGGTCCTTCTAGGCATTGTTCTATTGTGAGGATGACCTGTTCTAGCTCTGCTCCTTGGGTCTCAGCCTCTGTAAACAACAAGCATGCCTTATCTTGCAGAGGTCGAAGTCGTTGAGTGACTTCCATCACTTTGCTTTGAAGCATATGGATCTGTTGTTGAGTTGTACGTTGTTCATGAGACCTCTTCATTCTGTCTATAGCTAACAAGGCCTTCAGTTGTGCCTGTAGTGTATCTGCGTGTTGCTTCGCTTCTTGGAGTTGTGACTCCAGTGTCTGTAACTCAGGATTCTTAGTGAGTTTTTCATATGTTTGAGCACTCTGGTTACTCAGCTGCTTGCATTCCAAGGCAAGAGATTTTAATCTATCAACTGCACTATGGGCAGTGGATTCATTTTGGTCTCGTACATCTTGAGGGGTCTCGGGCACAGTGCGGAGCTCCAATTCCACTATGCGCATTGGAGCTGTTGGATTACGTCTTTGATTTGTGCCACCTGTTGTGGAACTCGTTCTTTGGCCTTTACTTCAATGACTGTCACAGAGCGAAGTGCTATGTGGACCATCTCCTGTACTTTGTGTTGCTCTGCGAACAACTGTTCCTTTTCTTTATGTAGCTGGGTTTTTTATTCATCGAACCTCTCTTGCAATTAACCTTCTCACATTCGTCAGTACTGCGCTGCTCTAGAAGGTCTTCCTGTTCTTCATTCATTTCTCATCAGCTAACCAAGATGGTCCAGCTTGAGAAGTGGATGGAGAGGCCTGTAGTCCTCTCGTTGAATATTCTTGTACACCTGTAGACACTCCACTCTCCGACATGACTCTTTCAGTCATCAAGTCGAGGAGAACTTTTTTCATTGATTCTTCAACTGTGGTGAGCTCGTCGGACATGCGTGCTCAAGATTAAAATTATCGGGGCCACGATGGACTTAGACACTGCACTAGAATAATAACAAGGGAAAAATGATCAATGTATGCAATGTGTTCAGTCTGTGGGATTCAAATTCTCAGTTAGCAAAAGTGTTCTATATGCATGGCGCGAAGAGATAAGTAGGAAACTCGGTAACTGTTCGTGTGCAACGGTTATGAGCCCCTATTAACTCTTGTTAAATCCGTTATGGCACAGTCCAACAGTCTGATGACAAACCTTTATTTCTTTTATGTCCGTTCGGAGCGGAAGTTGAACGGATATATTGGCCCCAACGGCTATATTGTTTCGCCATGGCAAAGTGCCCTGTGTCGTTGTTCTGATATCCCGACAAAGCTCCAATTCTGAAAATTTTCTTTCTGCAAAGTTCCCTCTGGAATCTTCGGTAACTTTTCAATATTATCCCTCTTCTTACTTATCTTTCTATCCTTCTTTCCAATGAGCTTTCTCTCGGTAGTCTCTTTTCCATTTCGATTCTTATCGTTTTTTAACATAGTCACTACACGTTGTTGAGATTATTTCCTAGGATTCAGGGGTAATACCTCTTATTTATTTGGGATAGGTACTTTAGTCTTCTGGGAGTCTTTTGATGTTCCTATAGCTTCGACATCAGGGTCGCTAGTGTCAAATAGCTTCGATTTGTTCTCCCTGTTCTTCAATCAATTGTGCGATCTTTCTGGTCATGAAAACTTATAACTCTTGCCTCTTATGTTCCAAAACTTCTTCTTCTTCTTTTCGTCTGGCTTGATCTTTGTCAATCCAAGGTTTTCCTATTATCATGGTAAATGGGGCGTTGTCTTCAATAAACTTAATAATCTCAAAATCTTCCTCTGTCGAAGTTCCATTGATAGTCATAGGTATTTGAGCGAGCCTCCCACACAGGTTTACCAGTTTTCCTCTGAATAACCCTATTCCTCCTAGTGAAGGGATCATAGCAGGCCTTCCTATAGCTTCCCAAGTTCTTTGTATCATGATATTCACTTGTGTTTCCTCATCTAGAACACAGTCAATGTCTAAGTCCCCTATTCTTGATTCAATGAATTCTTTGTCTTTCAAAATCTATGATAGTCTAACATGTCGATAGTCATCCAAGGTTTCTTTCATCTGTAGTAATACCTTCTCTGATTATTTTTAGGGTTTTGTTGTAGCCTTAGTTTATAGATCTGTCTTAGGGTTTTCTTGTCTTATGTTCATACTTTCAAGCTTAGCAATCATTCTAGGGCAATCCAACACTTCATGGTCCATATCCTTATAGCGAAGACAACTAGGTCTTCTTCCAGGGAATTTCTTAGCAATATGTCCTGGTCTTCTACAATTATAACAGAGGGTTAATCCTCTCTTTCTTTTAAATGATCCCAAACCTCTTATGTACTACGCACTAGGAGCATATGAGCTAACCTACAACAAATTATTTCTAGGATCCTGCATCCATTTGTTAGTCCAAACATTCTTTCTATGCATAGGTATAACATATATTTCATTATTCTTATCAGATCTATTCATATAAAACCTTCTTTCATCTATTAGTGCTCTAGTTTTCAGGCTAGGACAGATCCTATCAATCATACCTAAATCCATACTCTAGAAACAAAAATTTCTACTTATCTTACTTTTACAGAGCACAAATCTTTCAGATCTAAAACTTTGTAACTATTCTTACCTTTATCAGAGCACAGAGATTACAGATCTTACCTCTTTTAATCAAAAATTCTTACTTTTACCTTTCTTAGAGTGCCAAGCGTTTAGATCTCGCTTCTTTCCTTCATATATGATCTTCTTTCTTTAGATCGGGTTTCTTTCTTTCAAATCTGACCCTCTTTCTTTAGCACAGAGCTTTATAAGTCAAGTATAATACTGTGTGCTAGGGCACAGATCTACGCACAGAGATTTCACAGTTTCAGGATGGATCTTTGCACAAAGCTTCTTCTTTCTCAGTTCCCAACAATCACAGTTTCAGGTCTTGGCAATGGAACCATTTGTTGGCACAGGGGTAGACCCAAGTTTCAATGCTACAACAGTGCACCAACAAAACCCTAACTACCGGCCCTTTCAGCAACACATGTGAAGCAGATGAAGTCTCACCTAAGGTAGAGGCAAGGGTGGTTGTAGGACTCAAGTGTCTGCAACCTTAGCTGGGACACAGATCCATGATTATAACACTTTAATAAATCACTTATCACCTTTAGTTCCTTAATATAATATCGTTATCTACTTCACTGATAAAACAGAGCCTCACAGTATTCACATTAACCTATTGTATCCAAGCACTTAGCATAGGTAAACAGATCAGATTAATCACTAAGCTTAGCCATGTATATCATATCTAGCATTCCCACATATAATAAGCATAAAGCAAGTAGATATATCCAACTACATCAAAGCACTTAGCAAAATAAGACATAAACTCATCAAGACAAGCACAAAGCATCATAACACAGGATTTACGTAGTTCACCCCTCTCCTGGGGCTACATCCACCAACTCTTCTTATTTATAGTCTTCAGTCAATCGGTTACAAGAACATAGCCTCAAAACCCTTAATCTACATAGGACAGAATATCTATGCAGATCGCTAGATCCCTCTTCCTTGTGTTACAACACTAAGCCTCATATTGCATCACACACGGCGTTGCACGCAGCTCTACAAGTCTTACACAGAATGCACAAAGCCTTGATCACACATATCCAACTCTTGGCACTTAGCCTACATCACATAGATATATCATCCACTACTTTTCTATATGGCCTAGACATATATATACATACAAAATAGGCCTAAACATGGGTAAACCCATGGGCCGACATCCCTTTCCTGTTACATATTCCAAAAATCCCAAAAAGGGGGTCAAGATCCCGTGATCTCCGCTTCGTCTTGCGCTCCTCCTTCAACAAGTTGTTGAATTTCCAAAATAGGTCATCATGACCAATAAATTCCCAAAACTTGTCAAGGGACAACAGTAACCATGGTTGGTAAATAGTGGTGATTCTAGGCACATGACAGGTTACCAAGATTCTTGTACCACTGGTGGAGACTATGTGTCTCTAGATTGTAGTTGTGTGCTACTATGGTGGTTGTGTACCACTGGAGGATATTGTGTGTCCATGGACAATATTTGTGTGCTACTATGGTGGTTGTGTACCACTGACAGAGACTGTGTGTCTTTGTATGGTAGTTGTGTGCTACTAGTAGTGGTTGTGTACCACTAGCGATGATTGTTCATTGTCGGAAAGTAGTTGTGTACTACTATGGCTTGGCACAATCATGTTCTATTGGATTGCATTGTAGTAGTTGTGTGATACCAGATGATTTTCTGGAGACTGCAAGATCACTTAGGAGCAGTTGTGTGTTGCTTGATCACAACGACTGTAACAGATGATTTGAGTTATCGATGGCATGGTAGTAGTTGTGTGCTACTAGTTTATTGTAGAGTAGTCAGTGGACTACTAGATGAAATACATCATGGAAAGATACCTACCTAGATAAGAGGGAGCATTGATGTTTTGGTATCTATGGGAGGAACTTTCCTCTAGAGGAACATGAATATCCCAAGGAAGAAATTACAAGTTCTCCAGATCATTTTGATGAAGAACCAGAACAGCCACTTGAACCTGTGGAACCACTTATTGTTCCTGGGATAAGAAAGAGACCATCATGGCTCAAATATACCTTGTAGGAAGAAATAGGACATGAATCTCCAGGTGGCACCTCCAGGTAAAGAAAGAGACCCAAGAGGTTCTCTAGTTATGCAACACTTATGACAAATCTTGTGAATACAGAACCTTCCACCTTTGAAGGAGCAGTCAAGCAGAAAGAATGGAAGGAAGCTATGATGGAATAATATCAATCCATCATGAAGAACAATGTATGGGAAGTTGTGCCTAGACCTGAAGGGAAGTCTATGGTAACTTCAAATTGGATTTACAAGATTAAACATGCAGTGGATGGAAGTATTGATAAATACAAGGCAAGGTTCATGGCTAGAGGGTTCTCCCAGAAAGAGGGAGAAGATTGTGATGAGACATTTGCTCTTGTTTCTAGATACACTTCTATCAGATCCATTATCTCTCTTACAACTTCCATGGGGTGGATTCTACATCAGATGGATGTAAAGACATATTTTCTCAATGGAGTGATTGAAGAATAAGTGTACATAGAGAAACCTCGAGGTTTTGAGGTGCAATGGAGAGACTCACATATTTGCATATTAAAGAAAGCCTTTTATGGACTCAAGAAAGATCCAAGAGCTTGGTATGCATGAATTGACAGCTACTAGATGAGACTTGGATTCTCCAAGAACTATGTTGATCCAAACCTTTATTACAATTTTGTGAATGATGCACTTGTGATTCTACTACTATGTGTTGTTGACTTATTTCTAACAGGTGCAGAGCCTCTCACTATTCAATGTAAGAGGGAGATAGCCTATGAATTTCACTTGAAGGATCTTGGTCTCATGCACTATTATTTGGGACTAGAAGTATGGCAGAATCCTGGTGAAATATTCCTAGGTCAAGGAAAGTATGTTTTGAATATCCTTTAGAAGTTTGGTATGATGAATTGCAAATCCATGGAAACTACCATGGTGAAAAACATGAAGAATTTGAGAGACTTTGATTATGATCCGGTTGACCCCTCCACGTACCGACAGTTGATTATCTCATTGATGTATTTGGTTAACATCGGGTCGGATATTTGCTTCGTTGTGAACACATTGAGTCAGTTCCATGTGGAACCAAGACATGAGCATTAGATAGCCGCAAATCACATGTTGAGATATTTGTGTGGCACACTAAATTATGGTTTAAGATATGTCTCAAATAGTTATGTATAGTTGTAGGGATATATGGATTCTGATTGTCCAAGGAGTGCAAGTGACAGAAAGATTACTTTTGGTGTATGTTTCAGGTTGGGCTCTGTTGTGATATCTTGGGCTAGTGGGAAATAGAAGTATGTTGCACTTAGCACTACAGAAGTAGAGTGTATTGTAGCTTTTGATGCTTGTACGGAAGAAGTATGGATCCATAATTTGGTTTTTGGACTATTTGACCAAGCACTGGATTCGACGATGATATACTGTGATAATCAAAGTTGTGTGAATCTTTTAGAGAACCTCGTGTTCCATGACAAGTCCAAGCACATTGAGATAAAGTACTACTACATCTATGATAAATTCTAGAAGGAAGAAGTGAAGCTCCAGTATATCTCCACTGATGAGAAGATAGAAGATATTCTGACAAAGACCTTGGCCAAAGGGAAGTTTGCATACTTTAGGGACAAGTTGAGGCTTATGGAGATTACTCCCTTGGTTGAGAGGGAATGTTGATATTCTTGCATTGTGCATTTTTTTGTTCATGTTGTTGTACTTAATTTATATGTTGATGTTGATGTTGGCACAGTGGCAGACCCAGGGTTCAACGCTACAAAAATGCACCAACAAAACCCTAACTACCGGCCCTTTTGGCAACACCTGTGAAGCAGATGAAGTCTCACCCAAGGTAGAGGTAGGGGTGGTTGCAGGACTCATATGTCTGCAACCTCAGTTGGGACAGAGACCTGTGATTCTAACACTTAACAGAGCACTTAGAAGTTAATATTCATCAATATTCAGTCTTATTATAATTCGAAAATAACACAGAGCATCACAACATTTACTTAAACCTAAGATCTTTCATCACTTAGTAACAGTAAAACAGATCAGATCTTGTAGATCATCACTAAGCATATTCATACATATCATAGCTAACATTCATTCATAGCTCATAAGCACAAAGCTTAAATATATCTATCTAAACACATCAAAGCACTTAGCAAAGGAAGAGATAATCACATCAAGTCGAGGCATAGAGCACAACACACAAATTTACCATGGTTCACCCCCACCATGGGGCAACATCCACAATGTCTTCTTATTTATTAATGTCTTCACTCGGTTACAGCACAAAGCCTCCAAACCTTACTGCACAAAGGACAGAAGATCTGCGCAACTCGCTAGATCCTTCTTCCTTCCCTTACAGCACAAAGCCTTCTACGGTCTCTCATAGGGACTTACATTCAGCTCTGCAAGTCTTACACAAAATGCACAAACACTTACAATACTTGATCACACAGATCCAACTCTTAGCACTTTAGCCAACTTGCACTAAGCAATCACCAAGTGCACTAAAAAACAACTTATACTATTTCTTACATTGCCTATCTATTTATACATTACAAAAGTGGGCCTAAGCATGGGTGAACCTACGGGCCGACATCCCTTCCCCATTACATTAACCCAGAACCCTAAAAGGACCCAAAAAGGGGTCTAGCTTCCACGATTTCTGCGTCGCGTTGCACTCCATATTTGACAAGTTGTCGAAGTCCCAAAAAGGGTTAAATATGACCAAGTGTTCCTCAAAACTTGGTCAAGGGCCAATAGGCCCCCAACAATCACCTGTGACTCATCCCGAGTCACTTAGGTCTGGGTAAATCTGCCTCAAAGGTCTCGAGCTTCTTCGACTTGTCTCTGTGCTATTGCTTCTCCCTCAGCAAACTCCTAAACAACCGCTTTGTTGATAGGTCCTTCTAGTTGTTTCTCGACTGTAGCAACCACTTGTTCAGGTAGTGTTCCTTGGCCTTCAATTTCTTCAAACAATAGGTAGGTCGCCTCCTGGCTCGGCTGGAGTTTATGGGTGACTTCCATCACTTTGTTTTTCATGGTAAGAATGATTTGTTGGGAAGTGCGTTGTTCCTAGGATCTCTTCATCCTCTCGATGGGTAACAGGAGCTTGAGTTGCGCCTGTACTATATCGGATTGCTTCTTTGCTTCCTGGATTTGGGACTCTAGTTTCTTCAACTTTGGGTCTTCAGATAGTTGTTCATATATATGTACGCTTCTGCTACTTATCTGTTTACATTATGTAGCAAGTGTTTTAATCCTCTCGACTGCATTCTGAGCATTCAATTATCACTGGTCACGCACTTCTTGCGGAGTCTGTGGTATGGACAGAAGCTCTAATTCCATGACCCTTTGTTGAATTTGTTGAATAACTTCGGCTAGCTTCGTCACTTGGCTCTCTATGGGCTCTTCGGCCTTTTGCTCTAAGCCGGTCACAGAGCGAAATGCTCTGTTGACTGCTTCTTCGATTCCTATCTGCTTTGCGGGAAGCTGCTCTTTCTCTTTTGGGATCTTCGCCCTGTCTTCTTCAATTTTTTCTTGGAAAGCATTATTCTCTTATTGCGCGGTTCGGTGTTGTTTAGTAAGTTCCTCCTGTTCTTTCTTTAGGGTCTAGGTGGCCTGCGCTTTTTCTTCCTAAGCACATCGAAGGCGTACTTCGACTGTATCAACAATCTTGCAGAGATGAACTGATTTGTATCCCTCTTTTGTTGTTCCTTCTGGCAGAGGTGCAGTAGAGGTTGCTCGGTTAGACTGGAGTGCTTTTTGTACTCCCTGGAGTGCAATCTCAATCTGGCTATACATTTGTTCCTGCTTCGCCTCCTGCTTCTCTATGATTTCCTTTGCAGCATAATTAACTACTGGAACAAGGAAATCAAAACCATCCAACGTGAGGGCGGTTCTCATCTTGGTTACAGGGGTTCTTGGTTTCTTTCTGGAGAAAGATTTTAGAGGTGAGACCTTCCTTTTCTTCGATGAGTCTTCTTCGTCCTGAGGTGGTGGTACTTTGAATCTCTAGGTTTCTCTACCTTCTTCTCCATCACCTACTTCATCTGGTGTAATGAAAGGCGTCCTTACAAATAGGCTATCAACATCCTGGACTTATTCAGTATTCTTCGTCGACTTTGCTTTATTTGTCTTACTGGGCCCAGGTGTATCCTGCCCAGTTCTGGGGCTGTCAATATCGGACATTTCTGCAGGGTCTGCTGGAACAAGGAGGTTCATTGACCATTCTTTGGTGATCTCTTCCAGGTCTTCTTTTGTCAGCTTATAATAGGATTGAAGTTGTTCCTGGTGCTCATCAGCGCATGGGGTTAGGTATATAAAGTGGCAGTCCACGCTGAACTTTATCAGAGGTTGGAATCTCTGTAAAGTGTTCAGGGTTATGTGTGGTTCGCTCCTTATGTCTGCTTTAAATTGGTTATAGTACGTGTGGAAAACAAAATTTTATTGCCATTGCTTGCTCATGTCGTTCGAGTACCATAATGTACTGAACTTCGTGGCTAGTGGCTCAAAGGGGTCCAGATCCGGGAAGGTTGCACCTTCTGGTAGCTCCCATGCAACAAAAGTGATCAGTATCAGGAGCCAGCTAAAATGGAATTCATGCCCCTGATCCTGGGCTTCTCTGCAGTAAATCTCCATTTGATTCACCAGGTACTTCACCCAGTTCATATGTAGTCCCTCGACGCACTTTCCTGTGAGGTCAAATACAAGTCCATATACTTATGTTGATCGATTCTTGTGTACCAACTTCCCTACGATCAGTTGGCATACGAGGCACACTGCACCACTTTCAATGGAAGCTACCTTGTATCCTCTCGCGCCTCTCTCAACATCGCCATAGGCTTCTTTGATCTTCTGCACAAGAGCGTGGTCTACAGTCTTTCCAGGATAGTACTCATGGGGATCAGGGCCTTGCATGCTAATCCCAGTGATCCTATTGATCAACGCCGGATCAAAAGTTATGTGATGATCTAACCACAGGTATCCTCTATGGTAACTTGCTAGCAGTAGTTTTACACAAGCATTCACCTCCTCATGTCTGTTGAAGTGCGGTACTTTAATAACATTGAGCAAAGTAGACTATGCGAGGTTCATCATCCATTGTTGAGGGATGAGCTTCAAATTCTTTCCCTTAGTTCCCGTCAAGTACTTATACGGGGCGATCATGTTGTAAGATTTACAGTCCCCAAGGTTGAATTCGCAAAACTTCAACGTTGTAACCTTGTATTGATCTGCGTGGTAGGTGTGCACTCCTTTCGGTAGGTATGCAGTGACTAGGGTGTATTCAAAGTCTCTAAGGACACTGTCCCTATTAATCTCACCGCTCAAAGGGGGTATGTAAGCTGGTAGGATGGATGGCACTAAATTTGCGTTGGCTATGTCGTCCTTATGCTTAGTTCTTCTTTCTGCACTGGCTCGAGATGTTCCTGCTCGAGCAGTCAACGAGGAGGATTTCACTCCTCTCGTTGATGATGCTTAGACTCCGGTGGACATTCTTCTTTCCGACATGGTTCTCTCAATCATTAACTCAAGAAGGACCTATGTGACGGATTCCTCAAGTTCGGTGAGCTCGTCGGACATACGCACTCGGGAAAGATAATCGAGGTCACGATGATCTCAAAATGATGCACTAGTATGAACAATCTTCTTGCAATGATCACTGTAGACAATCACTAGTTATGTGGGCTTCGATTTCTCAGTTGGAAAAAGTGTTCTTCGAGCACGACGCGATGAGCTAAATAGGAAATTCATCAACGGTCTGCTTGCAACAGGTATGAAGCTTTAATGAACGTTGATTCATTTGTTATGGCGTGATCCAATGGTCTGGTAGTGATATTTTAATGTTTTTTTGCCCATTTGGGGTGGAAGATGAACAGGTCTATTGGTCCAATGGCTATATTTGTTTGCCACGGCGAAGTGCCATATGTCATTGTTCTGGTATCCTGGTGAAGCTCAATTCCTGTGATTTTTCCTTCTGCGAAGTTCCCTGTGGAATCTTCTGTAACTTTTCAATCTTGGCTCTCTTCTTACTTAGCTTCCTAGCCTTCTTCCCAGTGAGATTCGTCTCAATCATCCTTTTTCATTATGATCCTTATCCTCTCTCGACATAGTCACTTCGCGATGCTGAGATTCTTTCTTCAAATCCAAGGGTAATACATCTTCATCATATGGATTAGGTATTTCGGTCTTCTGTGGTTCCTTTAATGCTCTTATAGCTTCGACATCCAAGTCCCTAGTGTTCAATAGCTTAGATCTATTCTCTTGTTCTTCCATCAAGTAGGCGATCTTTCTAGTCATAAATTCCATGAGTTCTTGCTTCTTTTTTTCTAGGGCTTCCTTTTCTTCTTTTCTTTGGATCTGGTCTTTTTCAATCCAAATATTGCCTAACAAAGCTGGAAATGGGGCATAGTCCTCAATAAATTTAATAACTTTGAATTCTTCCTTCGTCAAAGCTCCATGGGTACTCATAGCTATCCAGGTAATCCTGTCACATAGGATTACCATTTTTCCTTTAAACAATCCTATTTTTCCTAGTGAAGGAACCATAGCATGCCTTCATAGGGTTTCCCAAGTACTTTATGTCATAATGTTCATCTGTGTTCCCTCATCCAGAGCACAGTCAATGTCGAAGTCTCCTATTCTAATTTCAATTTTCTCCTTTTCTTTGAAGATATCTGACAAACTGGCATCTTTATGTTTATCCAGGGTTTCTTTCATTTTCAGCAACATAATCTCTGATTCTTTCTGGGGTTCTTCTATAATCTTAGTCTCTTGATCTCCTTTAGGGTTTGCTTGCTCTCTATTCATCTTTTCAAGTCTAGCAATAATTCTAGGGAAATCCAGTAGTTCATGGTCCATAGCCTTACAATATAGGCAACTAGGGTTTCTCCCAGAGCATTCCTTACCAATATGTCCTAGTCTTCTGCAACTGTAACAAAGAGTTAATCCTCTCTTTCTCTTCAATGATCCCCAAATTTTCTTATACTGCACGCTAGGATCATAATGGCGAACCTGCAAAAATTTCTTTCTAGGATCTTTCATCCATTGGTTATTCCAAAAACTCTTTCTATGCATAGGTACAACATATCTATCATTATTCTTATCATATATATTCATATCAAACGTTCTGTCATCTAATAATGCCCTATTTTTCAAGCTAGGACAAAATCTATCAAGCATACCTAAATCCATACTTTAGAAACAAAAAATTTCACCTCTTTTACTTCTATAAGGAACAAAGCTTCCAGATCTAAGAACTTTTAACTATTCTTACCTTTATCGAAGCACAAAGCTTACAGATCTTACTTATTTTCTTCAGTATCAACCTCTTTTCTTGTAGATCTGACTTCTTTCCTTCAGATTTGTCCTTCCTTCTTCAGCACAGAGCTTTTTAGATCAAGTGGATCATTGAGCACTAGGGCATAGATCCATGAACAGATCTTTTACAATTTCAAGATGAATCTTTGCACAAAGCTTCTTCTGCTTAGTTCCTAGCAATCACAGTTTCAGTACCAACAACAAAACCATTTGTTGGCACAGGGGCAGACCCAGGGTTCAACGCTACAATAGCGCACCAACAAAACCCTAACTATCGGCCCTTTCAGCAACACCTACGAAGCAGATGAAGTCTCACCCGAGGTAGAGGCAGGGGTGGTTGTAGGACTCAAATGTCTACAACCTTAGCTGGGACACAGACCTATGATTATAACACTTAACAGAGCACTTAGCAGTTAATGTTTATCAATATTCAGTCTTATTATACTTCGCGGATAGCACAGAACATTGCAACATTTACTTAAACCTAATATCTTCAGCACTTAGTAATAGTAAAACAGATCAGATCCTGTAGATCAGCACTAAGCATATTCATACATATCAGAGTTAACATTCATTCATAGCTCATAAGCACAAAGCATAAATATATCTATCTAAACACATCAAAGCACTTAGCAAAAGAAGATACAAGCACATCAAGTCGAGGCACAGAGCACAACACACAGATTTACCATGGTTCACCCCCACCCTGGGGCTACATCCACAAAGTCTTCTTCTTTATTAATGTCTTCAATCGGTTACAACACAAACCCTCCAAACCTTACTGTGCACATGACAGAAGATCTGTGCAGCTCGCTAGATCCTTCTTCCTTGCCTTACAACACAAAGCCTTCTACAGTCTCTCACAGGGACTTACACTTAGCTCTGCAAGTCTTACACAAAATGCACAAAGCCTTACAATACTTGATCACACAGATCCAACTCTTATCACTTTAGCCAACTTGCACTAAGCAATCACCAAGTGCACTAAGCAACAACTTCTACTATTTCTTACATTGCCTATCTATTTAGACATTACAAAATTGGGCCTAAGCGTGGGTGAACCCACAGGCCGACATCCCTTCCCCATTACATTAACCCAAAACCCTAATAGGACCCAAAAAGGGGTCTAGCTTCCATGATTTTCGCTTCGTGTTGCGCTCCATCTTTGATAAGCTGTCGAAGTCCCAAAAACAGTCAAATATGACCAAGTGTTCCTCAAAACTTGGTCAAGGGCCAACAGTTGATGTGTATATTTTTAGGTCATCTTAGATATGTTTGTTAAATGTGCTTGATATATGTGTATGTTATAACAATGTTCATTAGATGTGCATTTTTCATTTTGATCATGGTGATACACTTAATTAATTTATATGTTGATGTTGATGTGTACATTGTTAGGTCATGTTAGATATGTGCATTAAATGTGCTTGATAGATGTGTATGTTAGATGATGCTTGTTAGATGTGTGTGATGATAATGTTAGACAATTCTTGTGTTTTGTTAGATGTGATCACAACGATGATGCCATGTTAGATTATTAGATTTGTCTGCTAGATAATTAATGATGTTTATATGTGTTAGAGGTATATCTAATTAGATTATGTTAGCGAATTTAAATGTATATTTTAGATTATATTTATGTTTTTTAGATGGTTATCATCATGATGTTTATTTTTGTTAAATGATCTTTCAAAATCTTCACAATCTAACAATTATATTTCGAAATATTCACAGTAATGTCATTGTGAGATTAGTTATTAATTTTTAAACTAGTATCGCATTAATATGTTCTTTAAAACATGTTAGAAATTTAATTTTTAAATTATAAACCACATTTTTATATAATCTTACTTTTAAATATTCAAAATACATGAACATAAAATCAGTTTTTGAATCATCATGTTAACATATCATCAAAAAGGTTGTACTATTAAACATGCATATCAACCATATTATTACTTCTAATATCAACATAGATTATTAGGATAAATAATAAACTATGTAAATTAAAATATTACCATTCAATATCTAAACATGTTGCCAACTATAAAATTATATGTCGTTGCATATATATTAAATTAAAAAAATAATTAAATAACTCATGCATGGTTTAAAATATGCATAACTCAAATGCTCGAGCAAGGAGATACAATGCAAATCTTCAAATTTCCCTAAGAGATTTAAGGATCAAAGTCATATCACTAACAAAAGTGTTTTATACAAGTGCTTGAGTGTTTCCAAGGGTAAGAGGATTGTTAATAAATGGATAAATTCCACCTTCTATACACTTCAGAATTCTAACGCCATTGTGACAACGAAACAATGTTTTGGAAAGCTATTTTTTAGGTCTCACTGCTTTAATAACATGTTGGTAAAGGGTCAAACTTCTAACATCTTGAGGACTTTTTGAAAAAAAAAATCTCAGATGTGTATTTTGGCAATTACTGGTAATATTAAATTCTTAAATACTTCAAACTTGACATATTTCTCCTACAAAGAAAAGATTTTTCTATCATTTTAGTTAAATGTTAGCATTTCCATTAATTGTTACAAGATGTTTGAGTGGTTTCAACATCATAAAACTTTATATGGACAAAGTAGAATTTCATATCCCATTAAAAGTTCAATTGGTTTGACATTTTTCAGGATTTCACAATTGGAAATACTTAGTTTTAAGTGTAAAAACTTTTGTGAATCTTACCAATTATATAAAATGTTTGGCGAAATTTTTCTAAAAACATGTTGTTACGAATTTATCATGAAAATAATTCTTAAAATTTTATATTAAACATGCAACGACATATAAATATCTTCAAATAACAATATAAAATTCTATTTCAATCAATTGTTCCATGCAATCACAAATAATTTGAAAGACAAGCACATTACACATAGTGTTAACCAACTAAAATTGCTCAAAGATTTGTTATAATTAACTTTTCATTTCCTTTGTCACAAGATGAATAAAAAACAATATAATTAGTGAAATAAAGAAAACAAAAAGATACAACAGTATAAATGATGAAATAAAACATGTACATATCACTCTATGTTGTCATCACCCTGATTATCTTCCTCGCTTGACTTGATAACACTATTTTTCTCAAAAATATGTTTTGATCTAGGGTCGTGTCTTAATACGAACCACCAATCCCTATCCAATGCATCTGGGTAAAAAAAACACTTGGTTGCAGTGTTTTGGGAAAATATAAGGCTCTTTAGCTTCATCCCACATATTTCTAGAGTTGATACATATCATCCCACTGTCGTGATCTTCCTTTAAATTATTATGATCAAAGGTGTCCCACCACTTGCACCTAAAAATAACACATTGGAAAGAAAAGAAGTTCACTCGAATGATCTCTTGTATCTTTCCAATGTAACCTAACTTCCCCCATATTAGGTTTTGATCGTGGTGGCTAGCAAGAGTAGATTGGTCGAACTCGACTTCCACTCCATAATCTTGTGTCATGTGTCCATCATCGGCATCCTCTATGTGAAAATTATGTCCATATGACCACATAGATGGGAACAAATGCACATATAAAAAAATGAAAAAACCATAGTGTCATGTGTCTAATAACTCAACCAATAAAATATAAAATATATATGCTATAATTCAAAGGTGCATTGTGAAGTTCAAAATGTACACAAAGAGATTGTTACCGAGTTGTTGCACCCAATCCCTATGTTTAGTTCATCCTCTTCAGCATGTGAGTAACAACCGGGTGCACCATACTTCTCTCTGACTTGGTCAGCAACCCAACTATTGGGGCATATCATTGGCATATTTTATTTTAAATGATCAAGATAAGGCATGCTTCTACCATTCAACTGTTTGAATTATTTCCTGTCACTATCCTATTTCCTCCTCTTATGTCCGCACAATGTGACCCAAGTCTGTGTTGCCTCCGAATTGTAAAGAATGAATTTATTGATGGCATCAATTTTTGAATTCGTTGATGTATATATTCATGAAATCAAACCAACATATAAAACATATGAGATCAAAATATACATTATGAAGTTCAATGTGAATAGATACTATGTAGAAATTTGACAAATGATAATTCACTTACCCTTTATCAAGCGCCTTTTTCTATTTGTTTGGAGAATCTCCCCTTCTCTTTTGTCTTCATCCCTTTCGTCATCCCAAATCACCGCACCTAGTGTAGTGTCGATCAGCTTGATGTACTCACTAGCATAATAGAAAGAATCATATGATGTGTACCCCTATGCCATAAAACCCTCGGGTTCTTCCCTTTGTTGAACAAATCCTTTCAATTTCTTCATGTACCTCTCTAAGAAGAACATCCAATGACAGGACAACACTCTGACTAATTCAACCTCTTCTACTAGGTGAATTGGAAGATGAACCTGCAAGTCCATGAAACTCGTCGGCAGTTCCTTCTTAAACATACAAACAATCTCAGCTATCTCTTGTCACCACCGTGGAATGTTAGCCATATGAATCTCCTTTGATGTGATCCAATGTACAAATGTAGATAATTTAGATATGGCATGTTGTAGGTCATGGGAGAATTCATGGTTCACACGCCCAGGTATGAGCAAAGGATAATGACACTACAAAGTAAACACATACAAAATTAATCTTGTTTTATTCCATGGCATAAAAATTAAAACAAATAATAAAATCATGTTTTTGACATACATACTCGTAGAAGGTTCAAATGGTCATGTGATTTCAACCCCGAAAAATGTTCTTCCACAGTGAAGTTGATCCATAGTGAAGACCCATATAAAGAAGGCACCTTCACACCCAATATAACTTCATTTTCCAAATAAATATCATCTTTCTTCAAAATACATGGGACAACACCTTCTTTGAAAGACCAAGAGGGACCAACCTCTCCTCTACTTTATTGTCTTGGCGAATGTTTCTTTTTATTTTTTGAAGAAATAATATCTCTCCTAACATCCAATGTGTCAGTTTCTTTTGATGATATGTACCTCCATAAAGAAGATGAATCATTTTTAAATATATGCATGGGATATAGTAAGTGGGCAATCTTAATATGCTCCCAATGGGAGCTCATAAAAGACATATTTCCTTTTCATCCCAATGGGAAATTTCTCAACATAGGTGTCAAAGAATTTTGGATCATCGAACATAGGCTCCCCATTTGAATCGAACATTTATGTAATATCCTTCTCCTTCTCTCTCACATATGCTCTAAGCCATTTTGCTAGTGTCATTATTGCAATCCTTTGGGTTCTCTCTGGTTTAACATTGAAAGTGGATGTTTCTCTTCTGTAAGGGTGTTGTTCTGGGAGGAATACCCTAGAGAAGTCATACACTAGATTTTGTAGGTGGTTGGACCACCTAGCCTTCAGAGAAGGTCCAAAACGTTTATATCCATGATACCCTTTTGTTACAAGACCTGTGAAATTATTAATGTATACAGAGCATGTTAGCGTTGAAGATCATAACAATCGCAATGAATTAAATATGCCAAAAAATATTTTTACGTATATAAACAAATCAATAAACATGTAATTTACCAGAGAAAAATCCTAATCTTGGATAATCATGTGTATGTAAGCACATATGCCATACAACGTAAAACTCCTCTTTGTTTTGATGGGTCTTGCTACATCGTATACATGTATCCCTTCCCATAATTCCTTCAATTCATCTACCAATGGTTGTAGGTAGACATCCATATTCTTCACTTGTCTTCTACCAGTGACTATAAGAGCCAACATAAGATGTTCATTCTTCATGCACAACCATGGGGGGGTATTGTTATTTATCATTGCTACAGGCCAAACATAATAGTTGATGTTTTGGAGGGAATATGGGTTGATGCCATCCATGGCTATGATGAGTCGTAGACTTCATACTTCATCCTTGAATTTTTGGGGCCATGTATCCTAAATATGATTCATGGCTATTAAATATGTTAGGATTCGCATAACTCCCAACTCACCTCTATGTGAGGCATGCCATCCCTGCAACATAGATAATTCTTTGCAACGAAAGAGTCTTTGAATCCTTGGGATTATAGGCATGTGTCTCAATATCTTATGAGGAGGACCATGTGATTTACCCTTTTTATTTGATTTATGGTACCTGTCGTGCCCACATTTCATACATATCTCTTTGTCTTCATATTCTTCTCTATATATAATACAATCATTAGGGCATGCATGATATGATATGCACACAACACCCAAAATTTTCAACATATTCTTTGCCTCTTTGCAACTATCGGGCAACACATTATCACTTGAAAGAAATTTGTCTTTGAATAAATTGCAGTTAGTGGGAAATAGAAATGTACAATGTCATTTAACGTTCATAAAATCGATCGTTTTTAATGTTGATTGTGTGACAAGATTTCTCAAAATATAAGGGACTTGATGGTCAGTTACCTCAATATTATCGAGAAATGTGTGTTTGACATACCAAACTTTGATTTCAAGTTGTACAGTAACAATGATGTCCCCAGCTGGGTAGAATTTGACCGGCTAGGTCCAAAGAGAGGGTTGGTGGAAGCATATTTTAGGCTTTTGAAAAAGGTATCAGTGATATGAGCATCATCCCCTAGCTCATCATTCTGGAATGCATCTAACAACATTGTCTCCACGGTAGTCGTATCTTGTAAATAATCATCCATACCAACCTATATTTTATTGAATCCATTGTCAACTTGTGAAGAACTACTATTGTTGTATTCATTCCTAATTGGTGAATCTAGACGTGGTGGGAATTGTGAATCTGGACATAGTGGGAATTGAATAGGTGGTTGATTCAAACATTCTTGGTATGCTTCCTCTCTGAGTTTTGTTCTTATTGCAGTTTTCTCTCGATTTGACATTGTAGTGGGTGCAACGGAAGATGATAGCTAGGTCACTCATCATAAGAATCCTAATTTCAAAAATATTGAACATTAGTACATCGATGATATTAGTAATCACAATGCAATTGGTTTTTTCAAATTACATTATACCAAACAATTATTACCATCATTGACCCAAGATTATGACTAGAAGATAGCATGTTACAATTGGCAGGGTAAAGCGGTTGTCCATTTTCATCTACCAACTACTTGTGGTATGTTGCTCTTGATAATAGCTTCTGATGTTTTTGAATTGGTGGAATATTTTATGCATCTGAACTCGATTCTAAATCAGGATCCTGCAAATTTGGATACATTTTTATTCAGATTGACATGGATAAAAAAAAATCAATTAGATAATATAAATATAAATAAAATATGAACTTACTGGAGATGGAAAGGGAGAACTTCGCAATGGGCTTTGAGCAATATGGAACGGACTAGAATTTGAAGAATTGGCCATTTCATATTATAATCTTTTCTCCCTACATTTGAGCAAAATTAGCAATAAGTTTTTACAAATAACACGACTTTAAACAAAAAAAAATGTATACTATGAAGTATTGTAAGTCATGTGGATGCATCCTAAAAGATAATTTAAGATGGATATAATATTTATGTGAAAATAAAAATCCAGATAACTTTTAAAGCATAACGGTGCACTTATTTAAACAAAACACATCGGTGTGTTTATAAAAATATAAAGCATTGAGGCGTTTAATTACTAACTGCACTGGTTCTCAAGATTTCAAAAAAATAAAAAATAAGTATATGATATCGGTGCTCCAAAAATATTTAGCGCATCGGTGCTTTGTATAAAAAAATGCATCGATGCGTTATACTAATAAACGCACCGATGTTTCGAAGAAAAAAAAACGTGACTTTTTTTTTTTTACAATTGAAAAATAAGTAGGAATTTATTTTTCGAAAATTTGATTTCATAAATTCCTTTAAATAGTAAGAAGTTGTTCACTATTTCATTATTTTGTCAAAATTTGTAGGGGAGAGATTTGCAAGAAAGACATATCGGGGAGCACTAGAATACTTTAGAACAACATAATTATTCAAAAGATCGGAATTTGAAGGGTATGGTGATTCACTCAAAACCTTTTTCATAAAGTCCTTTACATAGTATTAATATATTCACTATTTCATTATTTTGCCAAAATTTACAGGGGAGAGATTTGCAAGAGAGACATATCGGGGAGCACTATGGAGTAGCAGAATACTTTGGAACAACAAAATTATTCAGAAGATCAGAATTTGAAGGGTATGGTGATTCACTCAAAACCCTTTTGGAGCAACAAAATTATTCATAAGTTCAGAATTTGAAGGGTTTTGTGATTCACTCAAAATCCTGCATAGCAAAAATTTTAAATTTTACTCTTGATTTTAATAATAATTTTTTTTACAATTTCTATCCCTGTTTAGATTTAATTAAAATTCAGAAAAAAATAAATAAATAAATAAAATTCATACTTACCTTAAACCCTTGCTTCTTCTTGCTTATATGACTACAAAATTTCACCTTAGGGTTTAACTCCCTCTATCACTTCAAAATCAGGGCTTTTTATTTTAGGCATTTTAAATTTAATGGGTTTGTATTTCTATATATAAGGCATTTAGCCTGTGATGCAAGGGGACCACTTATTGCATCATATCCAAACCCTCTCGAATCTGTCACATTTTTTTTAAATGATTTATTGTTATCAATGCATCGTTTTGACTATAACGCATCCATGCGCTTATTGATAAAGCACACTGGAAATGTTGTAACATAAATATTTTTTAAATCATTCATCGATGTGTAAAAAAAAATTGGTTATTTTTTTCATTCATGGTATTTTTTGTTTTTGTTTTTTACTCTAGTCGCGGTGTTTTTATCGATACATATTTCACTGTTCTAGTTATAGTATTTTTTTAATTTATTTTTTCATGTCAATGTATTTCTTATATCGAACGCACCAGTGCTTTCAAATTATTAAAGTGCACTGGAAACCAGTTTTTTTTTAGCTAAAAATTATCTAATTTATTTATAAAATATATTTTTAATAGATTTTGTATTGAATGGTACAGGTTGTATGTTGATAGAAAAAAATATGTGAGAATTGTTCAAGTAAAAAAAATTATGATCGGCACAATGGATAGCACATCTGAAAAAACAAAAAAGACAAGTTCTTTATAAATTCTATACAAAATTAGTATGTTTGAACTATATGTAAGTTTAACTAATATGTATTGGTTAGTGTGTGTGTCATGCAGAGCCACAAAATGAGGAAACTTAATAAGATTATTTTTTATATAAGTGTAGAAGAGCGTAAAAGCTGGATGGAAAAATTGCAAAAGGAAGAATCAGGTGAATGCAAAAATATTATTCAATATGAGTTTTTTTTTCAATTTTCATTAATAATATACTTAAGAATATTAGATAACATGTTTCAAACAATCTATTAATTCACATATTTTAATGTTCTACAGGGACCAACAATGAAGGAACGAAAGGTCGTCCTAAGAAAATTAAAATTATAGAAGATGTAAATGATGATGAATTGGTCCTTAGCTCATCTAGAGTGGTGTTGGAGGTTAATGAAAGGGGGGGGGAATTTTACGAAACTATGAGGGATATAGTGGAATGAACATATAAATGTACTTTCCACTTACAATACAGAAATCATCCAATGATTCCAAGAACCAGGTTATATATAAACTACAGGAAGCATTTCCAGAGCAATGGTCAATGAGACCTATTAGACTTGCAATAGCAAAAACATACAACAACAAAAAAGAACAATCAAAAAGTAATATTCCTAAAAATACTTTTCTAGAATATGTATATATTACTACAAAGTATTCCTTTGCTAATATCAATTTTGTTATATGTAGTTTTCATATATCAATATAAAAATAGTTTATTGTCATGTTACTTTTTTCAAGAAGATTATGAAAATCTCAAAGGACCAATGAGTTGATATCTGAAATATGCCAATAGGAATGTCCAAAAAAGTGTACAAGGATATGGTCAAAGAAATAGACATAATTGCATCGCACGAGGAGTCATATCAACAACAATGTGCTTCAAATGTATGAAATTATTGAATTTTTCTATTAGGTACATATAAATAAATAATTTAGCATTAAATAATAATTTTCAAGTATTATCTTGCAGAAAAGAAAAGAAAATGGAACTCATTCAACACATAAAACGGGACGACAAGGAAGAAAAGGAATGATAGCAAAGTTTGTGAATAATTGTTATTTCCTTATAACAACTTAAGATTTCATTTTTGTATATTTTAAGTTGTTTTACAGCGGCCATCCTTGAATGTCTTCAAACAGGTGCTAACATACAAAGAAGAGCCATCAGAAGAATCGATTGACATTGGGTTAATTATGGGTTGTGAATATATGTTGGCATATCAAAAATATTGTGGAATTTGTAAGTATCTATGTTGTTCTAATTCTCTCATTTTATAATTAATGAAACAAAAAAAATCATTTATATTAAATCTATGATTTATTATGGGGTATAAAACTTACAGGAAACAAAGTATGGAAATGTGTCAACATAAGAGTTGTTGACAGAAGGCATGAGATTTGGTTTTGAAATAATGTGTATCATTCAGGACTCAAATCTTTGTATGGTACGTTGTTTTTCAATTTACATTCATGTATATTATTTATTTCAATTTTCATTATTCTCACCAATGTAGATACACTCATTACACTTTATTTTTATTTTTGTAGATGGAACTTGAAAAAGAGGGAAAAAAACAAGGAAATCAACAAAACATTCGTCCAAATAACCCAAGTCATGGAAGTAGCTCGAGCACTGACAACAGTTCCAGCAAAGAATGATGATCAATATATTTGGATATCAATGCAAGTTGTTGTATTTTTTGAAATAATTGCCTCTGAAAATCAGACATTTTGTTTATAGTAATGGACATAGTGTCCCAATTGAAAGGCAATGGGTTATCAATAAGTGTCCCATTTTGTATGACAAAGAGTCTCTTATTCATATATAATAAAATATGGTTTATTTTATTCTGTGTTGTCCAATGTCATTGTAAAATGTTACATCACTGATTAAATATATGAATGATTAAATATTATAATGAAGAGATGTGAAATCTGATGATTTAAAAAATTAATTCAAACATCATATCCAAATGCACTACTCAAAATTTGATTTATATGAATACTATTATAAGATATATGTCAATTTTTTAATGAACAATGGAATTAAAAAATAACAATGATTGCACTGTCATGGGTCGATGTTTCTAAAAAGAGAAAATGAACATCGGTGTGTTTAATGCTAAAAAGCATCGGTATTGTAATAAAGTGTGCACCGATGTTGTATTGCAATGAACCAGCACCAATCGAAATATTATTTTAACAACAACAATTACAATAATAAAAATCGGTCTTTAGGTGTGTTTAATTAAAATGGTGCATCAGTGCTTTTGTATCAAACTTCTGCATCGGTGCATTCTAAATTTTATGCATCGATCGAGGTTGTCTTATAACACATAGGTTCATGGTATCATAGATTCGACCGGTGTATTGTTATTATTAAAGCACCAGTGCGTTATTTTTTAGAAGAGCACCAATGCCCTAATATTTTTTTGATTTCCCCCGTGTTTTCAGTGAAATGTAAGCATCGGTTCTTTAAGTTTGAGAATGCACCAGTGCATATACACCATGAAGTGCACCGCTTAGAAAAACATCTTCTAAAACCTCTGGCCACACGGATTTTTTTAGTTATAATGAAGTTCCCTTATAATCTTTGCAAAAACATCCACTACCAAAAACGAATGTTTTAGCAAAGGTTTTTTTGAAAAACAAATCCAATTTTGTAACACTAAAAACCTCCACTACAAGGTCTTTTCCTTGTAGTGTTACTAATTATGAAAAATCGTATGCCCTTACTAGTGTACTTAGCTATAAAATTTCAAGTGTTTCATTATAATCACGCATTACTTTGAAGCTTGCTCTCATCCCAAGGTTTATGAAATCAGCGATCAACTTCGTATTATACTTTAATTCCTATGTTTAGACATAACTAGGTGTTAGAATTATTGGCATTGATGTCAAAGGATTAATGTTGTTATTGATGTCATATTACAGATTTACAAATATACATATAATTTCCAAGATTGATATATATATATATATATATATATATATATATATATATATATAT